>NW_026465871.1:0-13190 GCF_026875155.1 Cherax quadricarinatus
TTTTTTATTATAAATTAAAAATTATAATAGGGGAAGCCTAAACCGTGGATTATACAGCACTGGGGGGGGGGATTTGGAAGGCCATTCAGGCTTAATTCGGGGAACTGGAGCACAGATCCAATTCCCTAAAATCAAGAGCCCCTCACCAACATCAAGGAACCTTCCTTGAGGGGAAGAACACTACGTAGAATTCAACTGTTAATTTCTTCTGCATCAGATATTTTATTGTCTGCTATTTCCTCACGGAATCTTTCTTTTATGTCTTCTCTGATGAATAAGACCCATGTGTAACACCATCATTTTCATCTGCGATACTTATCTGCGCAGCAGACTATCACGGTCCATCAATTTGACAGAATCGTATGTCTTTGATGCATTCTGTGCTGATTGTATTCCATAGTCATATCACGTTTACCAACCAACTCGATTGATCATTTCAATATTGTTATATTCGTATTAATAGTAATTTTATCTATTTTTCGTATAATTTTCGAAAAAGCTTAAACAAATAAAAGGGAGATCTAGTCTACTTTTCTGCAAATATCTGCATATAACGAAAGCCTTCTCCAACACTATTCCAAAATATGACAACTAAGAATTCTTAGTATACTATAGCATTGATCTTTTAGTATTGAAAAATGAGAAACTGGTGAATATGATGCGTGCAACACACATGATACGTGCAACACACATGATACGTGCAACACACATGATACGTGCAACACACATGATACGTGCAACACACATGATACGTGCAACACACATGATACGTGCAACACACATGATACGTGCAACACACATGATACGTGCAACACACGATACGTGCAACACACACGATACGTGCAACACACATGATACGTGCAACACAAATACGATCCGCGCAACACAAATATAAATATATGTGCAACCAGCTGTTTCATCAGCCCATTACATAAATACAGGAAACGATGGATGACGTGAGGAAGTTTGAGATGATCAATCCCTCAGCCCTCAAGGGTGTTTAAGTCCATCAATCTTAATGAATTTATTTCACCAATAATGAACTTAACACCTACACTGAAGGCTGAGAGACTGACCATCTGGATTATCAATAGACCCTTGGCTGTCAAGAAGGCGCTAGATAGGTCAGTACCTGATCAGCCGGGATGTGATTCTTACGTCGGTTTACGTGCGGCCAGCAGTAACAACCTAGTTGATTAGACCCTGATCCACCACGAAACCTGGTCTCAGACCGGGCCGTGGGGGCGTTGACCCCTGAAACCTTCTCCAGGTATACACTAGGTATGTCAAACTACTAGTTCACGTCTTCCATCGTCTCCAGTATTATTCTCTGTATAGGACTGGTAAAGCCATGTATCTTAACCTTCAATTTGTTCTTATTATATCACAACAATATAGATATAAATTGCCAGGTAAAAGATACGGAGAACTTAGTTTTTGTATTGGAACTTCCTGTATAATATAAAGTTAAATTTAAATCGAGTTCACAGCAGTGCCTATTATTATTATAATCAAGGGGAAGCGCTAAACCCGTTGGATTATACAGCGCTTGGGGGGGGATGTGGAAGGCATTCAGGCTTAATTCGGGGAACTGGAGCATAGATCCAATTCTCTAAATCAAAAGCCCCTCACCAACATCAAGGAATCTTCCCTGAGGGGACAGCAGTGCGTAGTGTTGATTTGGTACAACCTGATATTTCACCTGACATGGTGAGTCTCCCAGCGTAATACTGAAAGTTATGCCTAGTTATTAACAATCCCAATTGTTTTTATTATTGAAAGACGAACGTTGAAAATATCTACAGCTCTCTGACACGAGGCATAGATAAGAAAATTATGAGTTCCGCTGATATCAATTTTAGAGACAATATTTACTGCAAAACGGTTACCCGCATTGATTTCAGCTCTGCTTTATCTTTGACAGAAGTTTGTAAATAAAGAGAAGTAGCACAGATCAAGGCACATAAATGAAACATTTTTACCAGTACTGGTTTCTTCAGTCCTTTAAAAAAGTCACTCGCAGCTAAGTGTTTCGTTAACATCTTGTTTGGTACATACATGTCTTTACTAACAACTTGTCGGTATCACTATACCACTTCTACCCTTGATAGAAGCTGGCTGTTAAGAACTGTAAGATATTTTTTTTTTATGTCAGGGTCGAGATGTGGTGCATGTCAATCATTCAGTAAGAAATGTTGATTCAGTAAACATTGGGTTTGTGCATGAAGAGCTCGAGTACATCCAAAACCCACTCGAGACAAGACCCATCTAGGACAAAACTCGCCTGTACATAAACCATTCTCATAAAATCTACACACTGAAAGTATGAAATAGGATATAACCTTCATCCACATACGAAGACAAGAATTAATTAGGCTAGGTTATATCAGGTTAGACTAGGTTAAGTTCGATTACGTTAGGTTAGGTTAACTTAGAATATAAATAAGCTTTAGGTCGGTTTCTTTGCAGAGGTGAGATTTGTCCTGCGTGAAGTTTGCCACAAACCCGAAGAACACCTGCCTTTCATGGGCCAGTAGTGAGGAAATAAGCTACTAGTGGAGAAACGTTCCATCAGTGAATACCCTGAACTATACATAATTGCCCCCCAAACACCCAGCCAGGCAACCATCTTTTCAAATTACACTTAGGTTTCACTTTTCTGCGTGTTACTAACCGTATTTTTTGTGTGATATTTCCTTTCCAGTTTATAAGGACTAGTCTGAGATCGCACACCAAGTGGAGCGAAGACCCCGGAAACAGTAACTTATTACACAGTTACACCAATGAATTTGGTTCTGCATGTTAAATGTTCCTTAAAAAGGTTCCATCACGGGCTTTATATCCGATAAAGGTCGCTTTATCAAATCTTTGCCTTGGATTATTTTTTGTTGCTTAACTGTATAGTTTTCTTGTTTGGGTCTTCTACAACATTTTAAATTTTAATTAATAGATGACAGGGGAAAAGTTTTGGGGACTGCATCCTCTCTTGGGAAGAGGGAAAGAAGGGAGGGTTTGGAGGGGGACAAACTTCTGGTTGGGACTTCATTGCTCTTGGAAAACTCAGCATCCGTTATTTATTTTTACGTAAGTAATGCGTAGGCTTTTTGGCCCACACGGGGCAGGCCCTTTACAACCCAAACCCCACTAACATAAAATTTGCCCAACCCACTTTCAGTGCTACCCTAACAAGTTGCCACGTTGTTATTAGTTCCTAGTTTCTCTCCAGTTATTTATTGACATTTGTTCCTCCTGTATGTTATTTCTATATTATTGAATATTTACTTTCCATTTCTGCTTTTATCTTGGCGCCCTCTTCTGTCTTGGCTACTTCTTCTAGATCTAAGCTACTAGAGGAGAGTTAGTGTGGAAAATAAATGGTATACAATACTATCACAATGGAAAAATAAACACAAGCATTATCATGTGATTCTTTATTGATAAAGCCCACTATGTGGGCTTTATCAAGTCACAGAGATCTTCGGGCATCACTGACTTGATGAAGCCCACCGTGCGGGCGAAACGTTGTCAATAAAGGATCATATTATACTGCTTCTGTGTTTATTTTTCCAGCGTGAGAGTGAGTGGAGGGGAGAGTGATAGACGCGGTGGATAGTAGTCAGGCTGATTGAGGTAGAAAAATTGGCTTTTAAATTAACATCTTTAGGCACATGGATATTTTTTTAACCCAGCCTTAGAATACTTCCAGCAGGTACTCAATTACATAAAAAATGCAGTTATCGTATACAGGATAAGTTGTCACTGGTCAACCACCAAAATGCTTCCGAGACCAGAGTAGCAATTTCCAACTAATTTTAGGTCACTGATAATGAATATCATGGTTAAAATTGTTTATTAGCTTAATTCTTCAATATTCACCTACGTGTCATAACAGATTCAAACAGCCTTGGGCAGTGTGTTGCTAACCACACTCACAGTCTCACTGCCCTTCATTATTGTTCCAGCAGTCATAGAAGGTGGTTGTGATGTGCAAGTTTATATTGCGAGGGAAAGGTAGGCATATTTTCTTAGCCAAACACTTTTTACATCAAGTACTGCTGCCTTCTATATGAATGGAGCAGCAGTGCAAGAGGTTCCCACTACATCAGGGAGACTGGCCACCTCGTCAATCTTTGGAGCCTGGGATGAAAACTGTTTCAACATCAACCTCTCACTGAACCAAACAAAATTTTGCTACCAGCACTACACATAAAACTGGGGCTCATGAATAACTTCGTAAAAGCTATGGACAAATCCGGTCAGGGGATTAAGTATTTAACATCAAAATTCCCCTCACTGAGCGACGCTAAGATGAGAGAGGGAGTCTTCAATGGTCCTCTGATTCGAGAGTTTCTTAAAGATGGTGACTTTGAATCAGACTTTCATGAAAAAAACTACTTGGGAGCATTCAAGTTTGTGGCGTAGCTCATCAAGGCTTACAAGAACATGGGATGTAACATGTTACTTCAAATCCACTTTTTGGACTCGCATTTTAACTTCTTTCCAGCCAACTGTGGGGCAGTTAATGACTAACATGGGGAAAGGTTTCACCAAGATATTTCAACCATGGAAAAAAATGGTACCAGGGCAAATGGGGCACAAGAATGCTGCAGACTATTTACTGGACATTGGCAAGAGATGATTCTTCAGCCCACTATAAGCGTCAAGCAAAAAGTAGGTACGGATTCAAGTTTAAAACATACTGACTGACACAGTGTACGTTATAATAAAAAAATCAAATATTACATGTCACTTATCTTTAAACCTATAGCCAATAAACCATTTTTCAAGTTGATATTGGATTCAGGACATGAAAACACATAAGAATTAACCTATCTCATTTGAAAAGCATACAACTTTTCAAAAATTGTTGACCAGTGATATTCCACCAGGAGTACTTTCTAACTCGTCTTTTCCCCCTGGATGGGATCCATAACAGTCCTCTAATACAAAGATATCTAGTTTTTGTGCTAGGTGACCACTGGTAACAACGGTGCAAGACAACGTTCGAAAGTTTCTTTGTGCCTTGAAATCGAGTCTGGGGCCTTTCGATTTACAGTCAAATGCTCTCGCCTCCGAGCTACGCTGCACCCTGGTGGTTAAGGTAGAGGGAAGGAAGGGTCGAGACGATAATAGGAAGGTTGAAATGAAGAAGGGTGTGGTAGAGTAACGATAGAGACGTAGAGGAAGGTTTGATTCGAGTTGTAGGAATAAAGTGTTGGTTAGGTTTTTGTGGAGTAGTATGGAGTTATTTCATCAGGAAATAAGGAGTATTGGGGGAATTACGTTGAAAAGGAAAAAAATAAGGGGAAAGAGTGACAAAATCACATATGAATGGTATGTAATGAGAAGTTGCGCAGTGGGGGAAAATGGATGCTGAGAAAGTGCACAAAAATCGCAGACTAACAAGTAGTGGAAAAACAAAACAAATCACTAGGACCCTTTTATTGAAAACTTTTTAGTCATGATGAAACGTTCCCAAAATAAAGTCCTAGTGATTGATTGTAAAAGCCTAGCATAAAAGGTGTCATAGCTGGGCGAGCATGTCGCCCCCTTTCCCCTCCCCCCGCTGGGGAGAAAGAGGGCATCACGGCCCCTGGGGTGGGAAGAGAGAGAGAGAAGGGGGCAATCACGGCCCAAATGGGGGGGGAGAGGGGAGGAGAAAGGGCAATCACGGCCCATAAGGGGGGGGAGAGAGAGAAGAGGACAATCCGGGCCCTAATGGGGGGGGAGAAGGAAGAGGGACAATCACGGCCCATGCTGGGAGAGAGAGAGAAGAAAGGGACAACCACGGCCCATATGGGGGGGGAGAGAGAGGAAAGAGGGACAAAAACGGCCCCTAATGGGGGGGAGAGAGAGAAGAGGGACCAAACACGGCCCCCTAAATGGGGGGGGGGGAGAGAGGAGAAGAGGACAAAAACCCGGCCCCGCTGGGGAGAGGAGAGAGAGAAGAGGGGGAATCAGGCCCCTGTGGGGGGAGAGAGAGAGAGAGAAGACGGGCAACACCCCTGCTGGGGGGGGAGAAGAAGCGGGCAATCACTGCCCTGCGGGGGAAGGAGAGAGAGAGAAGACGGGCAATCACTGCCCCTGTGGGGGAGGAAAAGGAGGAAAAAGACGGGCAATCACTGCCCCTGCTGGGGGGAGAGAGGAGAGAGAAGACGGGAATCACTGCCCCTGCTGGGGGAAAGAGAGAGAGAAGAGGGGAATCATTTCCCATGCTGGGGGGGGAGAGAGAGAGAGAAGCGGCAATCACTGCCCCTGCTGGGGGGAGAGGAGAGAGAGAAAACGGGGGAAAACCCTGCCCATCTGGGGGAAAAAAGAAGAGAAAGACGGGCAACACGCCCATGCTGGGGGGGGAGAAGAAGAGAAACGGGCAATCACTGCCCATCGGGGAGAGAGAAGAAAAAAAGAGAAGACGGGCAATCCTGCCCTGCTGGGGGGGAGAGAAAGAGAGAAGCGGGCAAACACGCCCATGCTGGGGGAGAGAGAGAAGAAGACGGGGGAATCACGCCCAGCGGGGGGGAGAGAGAGAGAAACGGGGAACATGCCCATCTGGGGGAGAAGAGAGAGAAGAGGGCAATCACTGCCCATCGGGGGGAGAGAGAGAGAGAAGACGGAAAAAATGCCCCTGCTGGGGGAGAGGAAGGGGGAAGACGGGGAATCACTGCCCCTGCGGGGAGAGAGAGAGAAGACGGGCAATCACTGCCCCTGCTGGGGGGGAGAGAGAGAGAAGACGGGCAATCAGCCCATGCGGGGGAGAGAGAGAGAAGGGCAATCACGCCCATGTGGGGGAGAAGAGGAAGACGGGCAATCAAAGCCCAGCTGGGGGAGGGAGAGAAGACGGGGAATACTGCCCCTGGGGGGAGAGGAGAAGACGGCAAACACTGCCATGCTGGGGGGGGAGAGGACGGGGAATCACTGCCCTTGCTGGGGGAAGAGAGAAGAAGACGGGGAATCACGCCCATCTGGGGGGGAGAGAAGAGAAGACGGGCAATCACTGCCCCTGCTGGGGGGAGAGAGAGGAGAAGACGGGGAATCACTGCCCCTGCTGGGGGGAAGAGGAAACGGGCAATCACTGCCCTTCTGGGGAGAGAAGAAAAACGGGCAAACACTGCCATGCTGGGGGAGAGAGAGAAAGACGGGGAATCACGCCCATGCTGGGGGGGAGAGAGAGAAAACGGGGAAAAATGCCCCTGCGGGGGGGAGAGAGAAGACGGCAATCCGCCCCTGTGGGGGGGAGAGAGGAAGACGGGCAATCACGCCCCCTGCTGGGGGAGGAGAGAAGACGGGCAACACTGCCCATCTGGGGGAGAGAAAAAGACGGGGAATCAGCCCATGCTGGGGGGGGAAGAAGACGGGCAATCATGCCCATGTGGGGGGGAGAGAGAGAAAACGGGGGAATCACGCCCCCTGGGGAGAGAGAGAAACGGGCAAACACTGCCCGCTGGGGGGGGAGAGAGAGAAACGGGGGAATCATGCCCATGGGGGGAGAAGAGAGAAGACGGGCAATCACTGCCCTGTGGGGGAGAGAGGAGAAAACAGCAAACACTGCCCATTTGGGGGGGGAGAAACGGGCAATCATGCCCATGCTGGGGGAGAGAAGACGGCAATCCTGCCCCTGCGGGGGGGAGAAAAACGGGCAATCATGCCAGCTGGGGGAGAGAAGACGGGCAAACAGCCCTGCTGGGGAGAAAGAGGGCAAAACACTGCCCAGCTGGGGGGGGAAAAAAGGGGAAAAACTGCCCATGCTGGGGGGGAGAGAAGACGGCAACATGCCCCTGCTGGGGGAGAGAAGCGGGCAATACTGCCCATGCGGGGGAAGAGAAACGGGCAATCCTGCCCAAAACGGGGGAGAGAGAGAGAAGACGGCATCACTGCCCCTGGGGGGAGAGAGAGAAAGGGCAAACACTGCCCATCTGGGGGGGAGGAAAAGAAGACGGGCAATCATGCCCCGCTGGGGGGGAAGAGAGAAGACGGGCAATCACTGCCCCTGCGGGGGGGAAAAGAGAGAAGACGGGCAATCATGCCCCGCTGGGGGGGAAGAGAGAAAAACGGGCAAACACGCCCATGCGGGGGGGAAGAGAGAAGACGGGCAATCACTGCCCATGCTGGGGAAGAGGGAGAAGACGGGGAACACTGCCCAGCGGGGGGAGAGAGAGAAAAACGGGGAATCACTGCCCATGCTGGGGGGGAGAGAGAGAAGAGGGCAATCACTGCCCCTGCGGGGGGAGAGAGAGAAGACGGGGGAATCACTGCCCATCTGGGGGGGGAGAGAGAAGAAGGGCAATCAGCCCCTCGGGGGAGAGAAGAGAAGACGGGCAACACTGCCCCTGCGGGGGAGAGGAAAGACGGGCAATCACGCCCCTGCTGGGGAGAGAGAGAGAGAAAAACGGGGAATCACTGCCCAGCTGGGGGGGGGAGGAGAGAAAGGCAATCACTGCCATTTGGGGGGAGAGAGAGAAGACGGGCAATCACTGCCCCTGCTGGGGGGGGAAAGAGAGAAGACGGGCAATCAGCCCCTGCTGGGGGAGAGAGGAAAGACGGGCAATCACTGCCCATGCTGGGGGAAAAGAGAGAGAAGACGGGAAATACTGCCATGCTGGGAAGAGAGAGAGAAAACGGGCAATCACTGCCCCCTGCTGGGGGAGAGAGAGAGAAACGGGCAATCACTGCCCCTGCGGGGGGGGAGAGAGAAGAGGGCAATCACTTTTTTTCCCATGCTGGGGGGAGAGAGAGAAGACGGGCAAACCTGCCCATGCTGGGGAGAGAGAGGAAGACGGGGAAACACTGCCCAGCTGGGGGGGGAAAAGAGAAAACGGGAAAAACCCCCCCACTGGGGGAGAGAGAGAGAGAAACGGGCAGTCATGCCCATTTTTGGGGGAGAGAGAGAGAAGACGGGGAGCACGCCCATGCTGGGGGAAGAAGAAGACGGCATCATGCCCATGCGGGGAGAAAAGAGAGAAAGGGCAGTCACGCCAGCTGGGGGGGGAGAGAAGAGAAGACGGCATCACTGCCCCTGCGGGGAGAGGAGAGAGAAGACGGGCAGTCACTGCCCATGCTGGGGGAGAGGAGAGAGAAGACGGGCAGTCAGCCCCATGCTGGGGGAGAGGGAAAGGCGGGGAAAACACGGCCCATCTGGGGGAAGAGAAGACGGGCAGTCCGCCCAGCTGGGGGGGGGAAGAAAAGAGGGGAATCACTGCCCATGCTGGGGGGGGAGAGAAGACGGGGGGTCACGCCCCCGCTGGGGAGAGAGAAGACGGGCATCATGCCCTGCTGGGAGAGAGAGAGAGAGAAAACGGGCGTCACGCCCTGTGGGGGAAGAGAGAGAGAAACGGGCATCACTGCCCATGCGGGGGAGAGAGAGAGAGAGAGAGAAGACGGGCGTCAGCCCTTGGGGGGAAGAGAGGGGAGAGGAAACGGGCAGTCACGCCATGCGGGGGAGAGAGAAGAGAGAGAAACGGGCAGTCACTGCCCATGCTGGGAAAAGGAGAGAGAGAGAGAGGCGGCAGTCACTGCCCCCGCTGGGAGAGAGAGAGAGAGAGAAGAGGGCAGTCCCTGCCCATGCGGGAGGAGAGAGAGAAGACGGGCAATCCCCTGCCCTGCTGGGGGAGAGAGAAGAGAGAGAGAAGACGGGCAGTCAGCCCATGCGGGAGAGAGAGAGAGAGAAACGGGGAGTCACTGCCCCTGCTGGGAGAGAGAGAGAGAAAAGAAAACGGGGAGTCACTGCCCATGCTGGGAGAGAGAGAGAGAAAACGGGGAGTCACTGCCCAGCGGGAGAGAGAAGGAGAGGGAAAACGGGGCAGTCACTGCCCCTGGCGGGGAGAGAGAGAGAGAGAAGACGGGCAGTCACGCCCCGTGGAGAAAGGGGAGAGAGAGAAAACGGATCCGCCCATGCTGGGAGAGAGAGAGAGAGAGAGAAGACGGCAGTCACTGCCCCTGCTGGGAGAGGAAGAGAGAGAGAGAGAAGACGGCGCACTGCCCCTGCTGGGGGAGAAGGGGAGAGAGAGAAAGACGGGCAGTCAAGCCCATGCGGGAGAGAGAGAGAGGAGAGAGAAGGAAAGACGGGCAGCATGCCCATGCTGGGAAAAAAGAGAGAGAGGGAGAAGAGGGGGGTCACGCCCATGCTGGGAGAGAGAGAGAGAGAGAGAGAAACGGGGGGTCAAAGCCCATGCTGGGGAGAGAAGAGAGAGAGAAGAGAGAAACGGGGGGGTACTGCCCACTGGGGGAGAGAGAGGAGAGAGAAGCGGGCATCACTGCCCCTGCTGGGGGAGAGAGAGGAGAGAAACGGGCATCCGCCCCTGCTGGGGGGGGGAGAGAGAAGAAAGGGCAGTACTGCCCATGCTGGGAGAAAAAGAGAAAAGAGAGAAGAAGAGAGAAGAGAAGAAGACGGGCATCCTGCCCATGCTTGGGAGAAGAGAAGAGAAGAAAGGGGGTTCACTGCCCATGTGGGGAGAAAGAGAGAGAGAAAACGGGGGGTCCCCTGCCCATTCTGGGAGAGAGAGAGAGAGAGAGAAGAGGGGAGTCACTGCCCATGCGGGAGGAGAGAGAGGGAAAACGGGCAGTCACTGCCCTGCTGGGGGAAGAGAGAGAGAAAGAAGACGGCAGTCACTGCCCAGCTGGGGGAGAGAGAGAGGAGAAGAGGGCAGTCACGCCCATGCGGGGGGGAGAGGAGAAAAGGGGGAGTCCTGCCCCGCTGGGGGGGGAAGAGAGAAAACGGGGATCACTGCCCCTCGGGGGGGGAGAGAGAGAAGAGGGCAGTCACTGCCCATGCTGGGGAGAGAGAGAGAGAGAAGACGGGAGTCACTGCCCATGCTGGGAGAGAGAGAGAGAGAGAGAGAGAGAGAAGACGGGCATCCCCTGCCCATGGGTGGGAGAGAAAAGAGAGGAGGGAGAGAGAGGAAGGGGAGGAAAAACGGGGATCACGCCCATGCTGGGAGGAGAGAGAGAGAGAGAGAACGGGGAGTCACTGCCCGTGGGAGAGAGAGAGAGAGAGAGAAACGGGCAGTCACTGCCCATGCTGGGAGAAAGAGAGAGAGAGAAGACGGGCAGTCACTGCCCATGCTGGGAGAGAGGAGAGAAGACGGGCAGCACTGCCCGCTGGGGGAAGAGACAACGGGCAGTCCTGCCCATGCTGGGGGGGAGAGGCAACGGGGAGTACGCCCATGCGGGGGGGGGGGAGAGAGCAGACTCAGTCACTGCCCCTTCTGGGGGAGAGAGAGCAACGGGGGATCACGCCCAGTGGGGAGAGAGGAAACAGAGGGGGGTCACTGCCCATGCTGGGGGAGGAGAGGACGGCAGTCACGCCCATGCTGGGGGGGAGAGAGAGAAGACGGGCAGTCACTGCCCATGCAGGGGGAGAGAGAGAGAAGACGGCAGTCACTGCCCTTTGGGGGAGAGAGAGAGAAGACGGGCAGTCACTGCCCATGCTGGGGGAGAAGAGAGAGAAGACGGGCAGTCACTGCCCATGCTGGGGGAGAGAGAGAGAAAAGACGGGCAGTCACTGCCCATGCTGGGGGAGAGAGAAGAGAAAAACGGGCATCACTGCCCATGCTGGGGGAAGAGAGAGAAGACGGCAGTCACTCCCCATACGGGGGAGAGAAGAGAGAGAGAAGACGGGCAGTCACTGCCCATGCTGGGGGAGAGAGAGAGAGAAGACGGGCAGTCACTGCCCATGCTGGGGGAGAGAAGACGGGCAGTCACTGCCCATACTGGGGGAGAGAAGACGGGCAGTCACTCCCCATGCGGGGGGAGAGAAGACGGGCAGTCACTGCCATGCGGGGGGGAGAGACGGCAGTCCCCTGCCCATGCTGGGGGGAGAGAAGACGGGCAGTCACTGCCCATGCTGGGGGGAGAAAAAGACGGGCAGTCACTGCCCAATGCTGGGGAGAAAGACGGGCAGTCACTGCCCATGCGGGGGAGAGAAGACGGGCAGTCACTGCCCATGCTGGGGGAGAGAAGACGGGCAGTCACTGCCCATGCTGGGGGAGAGAAGACGGGCAGTCACTGCCCATGCTGGGGGAGAGAAGACGGGCAGTCACTGCCCATGCTGGGGGAGAGAAGACGGGCAGTCACTGCCCATGCTGGGGGAGAGAGGGTACTGGGAAGATTCTGTTGTAGAAGTTATCAGCCATGGTAGATGTAATATGGTAATAATGGGTAGTCAGTTTACACACTCACGGTGCCACTCACTGTACACTCACCTTGCCACTCACGGTGCCACTCACTGTACACTCACCTTGCCACTCACGGTGCCACTCACTGTACACTCACCTTGCCACTCACGGTGCCACTCACGGTGCCACTCACGGTACCACTCACGGTACCACTCACGGTACCACTCTGTACACACGCTTGTGATAAACCCTCTTCACACCCTCTCCTTACCTCTCTCTACTTTGTATTGGACTGGTGAAGCCGCTGTTTGGTGAAAGGTTTCCTTAATAAAGATTCCCATATGTTGCGTGTCTCAATCTTCAATACACACGTTACTTACAGCAATCACAATATTAATATTGTTGTTAATGGCACTGTTTTACGGTATTCACAATATTACTCTCTCGTCATGCACACTGCACAATATTGAGTTCTGCGCACTGGTGACAACACGCACAACTACTTCTAAGACTGGTTATGGTGGTACACCTGCCCCCACCTGCCCGCCCTGGTCAACCAGCTGATCTTCTCCTCACCTTCCTGGGTGTCTGCCAGGCAGCAAATGAACAAACTGGTCATTGGCTCGTTGCGCTAAAGTCTACACTCACACTCTCCCTCACAACGTACCTAAACATGCTATATTCTAAACTTGAGTACATTAATCTTAGTTTTAATTGTACTCACCATGCATGGTGTTGAAGTTAAATGGAGTGTGCAGATGTTGGTCTGTTAATATGTTTGGAAGTTTTTTTTTTATATTTTTATTTAAAACAACACAATACATTAAATAAATAAAAGAACACATTATCAGTTCTTACTCAAAATTATAAATCCCATTGTCATATACATTACATCCAATGTAACTATGTTAAGTAAGATTACACAAGATAACATAACAATATTCATCATTATTATTATAACCAAGGAAAACCCAAACCTACAATCTGCATTATTTTTTTTCCCTTTTTATTTAATATTATAATCCACATAATCTTTAAACCCCCTTTCAATATCATATTTCCAGTGCCCCCGGGGCACCA
>NW_026465872.1:0-14342 GCF_026875155.1 Cherax quadricarinatus
TCCCCTCAAAATTCCCCTTTTCCCCCTTTTTCCCCAAGGTCTCCTCAACAACCATATCACCGTCTTCCGAGTTCATGTTCCGGGGCCATCTGTGCCCCCTCAGATTTCTCCCTTCCTCACTTCCCCAAGGTCTGCCTCAACAACCAGTATTACCGTCTTTCCCAGGTTCATGTGTCCAGGAGTCCATCTGTGTCCCCTCAGATATTCTCCCTTCCTCACTTCCCCAAGGTCTGCCTCAAAACCATATTACCGTCTTTCCCCGGTTCATGTGTCCGGGAGCCATCTGTGTCCCCTCAGATATTCTCCTTTCCTCACTTGCCAAAGGTCTGCCTCAACAACCAATATCACCGTCTTTCCCAGGGCCATGTGTCCAGGAGTCCATCTGTGTCCCCTCAGATTTTCTCCTTCCTCACTTCCCCAAGGTCTCCTCAACAACCAGTTTTAAACCGTCTTTCCCAGGTTCATGTGTCCAAGAGTCCATCTGTGTCCCCTCAGATATTCTCCCTTCCTCACTTCCCCAAGGTCTGCCTCAACAACCAGTATTACCGTCTTTCCCAGGTTCATGTGTCCAGGAGTCCATCTGTGTCCCCTCAGATATTCTCCTTTCCTCACTTCCCCAAGGTCTGCCTCAACAACCAGTATCACCGTCTTTCCCAGGTCCATGTGTCCAAGAGTCCATCTGTGTCCCCTCAGATATTCTTCTTTCCTCACTTCCCCAAGGTCTGCCTCAACAACCAGTATTACCGTCTTTCCCAGGTCCATGTGTCCAGAGTCCATCTGTGTCCCCTCAGATATTGTCCCTTCCTCACTTCCCCAAAGTCTGCCTCAACAACCAGTATCACCGTCTTTCCCAGGTCCATGTGTTCAGGAGTCCATCTGTCCGCCTTCAGATATTCACCCTTTCCCACTTTCCCAGGTCCATGTGTCCAGGAATCCATCCGTGGGCCCCCGGATGTCTTCCCTTCCTCACTTCCCTTAGGATATCTTCCAGTCTCAGCCTTCCCCAGGTTATGTATCCCGAAGTCAGCTCAGCCACCCTCAGTGATCTAGCTAGATGAGAACGAGGTCTTGTCTAGCTGGTCTACGGTAGAGACTGTCCAGGTGGGTGGAATTACAGGAGGTGACACGCAGAAATCTGCGTCCTGTAATTACATCACCAAGACAGTCTAGACCGTAAGTCAGCCAGACGCAGCCAAGCTACCGTCCAGTTCGGCCACCAAGACCTGGCCACTCAGTGAAAATTTGGGAGTTCTATTTATTTTATACGATTCATCTACATTAAATATAAGTTTTTATACTTAATCAGAAGTTAAGTGTGTTTGTGAAATGTTTTATTTTGTGTTGATGAGTGTTTGTGTGTTAATGTGTCTGTCCACCTCCACCAGAACTGCAATAAGTGTTGAACTTTTTAGTTTAATTTGGTTATTTATCTTATGTATTTGCGTGACTTTTTTTGGGTTATCCTGGGTAATTTATACATATGTTACTATATATGAAAATTTGTGTAACTATTTTTACGTGAAACTGAACCTAAACAAACTTACTTACACACACACACTTATTTTTAGGTTCATTGGCGCATATCCGCAAACACAGCTTCCGGTTCACCAACATATATACACGTACAAAACTATGTACGTGTGAGCGCACACACACACGCACATGTGTAAAGCACACTCATCGCCTCTTACGCTAATATGCATGTAATCACATGCACACACACACACACACACACACACACACACAGACGCACACACACACACACACACACACACACACACAGACGCACACACACACACACACACACACACACACACACACACACACACACACACACACACAAAACACACACACGGAGAAGATTATCAGAGAAGAGTGGTGGAACACCTAGAAAGGAATGATCTCATCAACAGCAGCCAACATGGTTTCAGGGACGGGAAATCCTGTGTCACAAACCTACTGGAGTTCTATGACATGGTGACAGCAGTAAGACAAGAGAGAGAGGGTGGGTGGATTGCATTTTCTTGGACTGCAAGAAGGCGTTTGACACAGTTCCACACGAGAGATTGGTGCAAAAACTGGAGGACCAAGCAGGATAACAGGGAAGGCACTACAATGGATCAGGGAATACTTGTCAGGAAGACAGCAGCGAGTCATGGTACGTGGCGAGGTGTCAGAGTGGGCACCTGTGACCAGCGGGGTCCCGCAGGGGTCAGTCCTAGGACCAGTGCTGTTTCTGGTATTTGTGAACGACATGACGGAAGGAATAGACTCTGAGGTGTCCCTGTTTGCAGATGACGTGAAGTTGATGAGAAGAATTCACTCGATCGAAGACCAGGCAGAACTACAAAGGGATCTGGACAGGCTGCAGACCTGGTCCAGCAATTGGCTCCTGAGTTCAATCCCACCAAGTGCAAAGTCATGAAGATTGGGAAGGGCAAAGAAGATCGCAGACGGAGTGCAGTCTAGGGGTCAGAGACTACAAACCTCACTCAAGGAAAAAGATCTTGGGTGAGTATAACACCAGGCACATCTCCTGAAGCGCAACATCAACCAAATAACTGCTGCAGCATATGGGCGCCTAGCAAACCTCAGAACAGCATTCCGACATCTTAATAAGGAATCATTCAGGACCCTGTACACCGTGTATGTTAGGCCCATATTGGAGTATGCGGCACCAGTTTGGAACCCACACCTAGCCGAGCACGTGAAGAAACTAGAGAAAGTGCAAAGGTTTGCAACAAGACTAGTCCCAGAGCTAAGAGGTAATGTCCTACGAGGAGAGGTTAAGGGAAATCAACCTGACGACACTGAGGACAGGAGAGATAGGGGGACATGATAACGACATACAAAATACTGAGAGGAATTGACAAGGTGGACAAAGACAGGATGTTCCAGAGATTGGACACAGTAACAAGGGGACACAGTTGGAAGCTGAAGACACAGATGAATCACAGGGATGTTAGGAAGTATTTCTTCAGCCACAGAGTAGTCAGTAAGTGGAATAGTTTGGGAAGCGATGTAGTGGAGGCAGGATCCATACATAGCTTTAAGCAGAGGTATGATAAAGCTCACGGCTCATGGAGAGTGACCTAGTAGCGATCAGTGAAGAGGCGGGGCCAGGAGCTCGGACTCGACCCCCGCAACCTCAACTAGGTGAGTACAACTAGGTGAGTACACACACACACACACACACACACACACACACACACACACACACACACACACACACACACACACGCACACACACACACACAAACACACGCACACACACACACACACACACACGCACCACACACACACACACACACACACACACACACACACACACACACACACACACACACACACACACACGTCCCCCTATGCCACACAAACATATGTACACAAATTTGTACTCATTTATATATACACTCTCCGTCACGGTTGTTAAAATTTTGTTTGCCTTTTCAAAATAAAATCGAAAACTTGGAGGCAGAAAAAATCAGGCTTCCAAAATGCTCGGGACTTTATATATTTCAATATTCTGATGAAGAATGTTGGTTTTCAGGATTTTCAAGACATTCATTGTGAAATGTGTGAAAAGTTACTAGTTTGAAACATTTTGTGGGTCAGGTAAAGTTACTAGTTTGAGACACTGTGGGGTCAGGTAAAGTTTACTAGTTTGAGACACTTGTGGTCAGGTAAGTTACTAGTTTGAGACACTTGTGGGTCAGGTAAAGTTACTATTTTGAGACACTTGGGTCGTAAAGTTACTAGTTTGAGACACTTGGGGGTCGGGTAAAGTTACTAGTTTAGACACTTGTGGGTCGGGTAAAGTTACTAGTTTGAGACACTTGTGGTCGGGTAAAGTTTACTATTTGAGACACTTGTGGGTCGGTAAAGTTACTAGTTTGAGACACCTTGTGGGTCAGGTAAAGTTACTAGTTTGAACACTTTGTGGTCAGTAAAGAAGACACTGTTATAAATTTGTCTTATGGAAGATAAGTTTAGCTAAAATCATTACTGAACAATTTAACAAGTTTCTCTTCTCATTTTTTCACTTCCCTAAACCTCCTCTAATTAAATAAACAAACTTACTCCCCCCCCCCCCCACAAAACCCCACACACACACACACTAAAACGATATGGAATGAAACTAAAAATTATCAGTTGGGGAATTCGATCATTGGACAAAAAAGAATTAAAGATGGTGGCTCCACACACTGGCCAGTACACTCTAAGATACTACTTATGTTAATGTTCTGGAGAAAACTGCTAACCAGAACTCCTAAATAATTTCGCAATCGGTAATATAAGATCTACATTTTTTAGTTTTATATGTGGCGTGGTTATTTTCCTGTCCAACATTTAGAACTTTGCATTTGTCTATATTAAACTGTATCTGCCACTTCTCCGACCACTGCATCAGTCTATTCAACTCATCCTGAGTGCTCTAATGTTCTCATTAAAATTTAAATTTAAAACTGCCCTTTTGATGCCCATCACAAACTTCTTATGTCGCTATTTATTCCTTTCATCTATGTCGTTTATGTAAATTAGAACAACAAAGGGGGTTTCAACACTGACCCCTGAGGAACACCGCTTGTGACTTGCCCCCATTCTGATTTCTCCCCAATTATGCAAACTCTCTTCTGCCTATTTGTCAACCATGCCTCTACCCAGGAAAAAATTTCTCCTCCTACTCCTGTGCCTTAAGTTTCCTCAACAGCCTCTGATGTGGAGCTCTATCTAAAGCCTTGCTGAAGTCCCATATACACAATCATATTCATTACCTTTTCAAACATCTAGTGAAAAAATTTAATAAATTCGAAAGGAAGGAACGCCCTTTGTAAAAGGTTTGAAAATTCATTATCATTTTTATCCTTTTGCAAAATACTAATTGTTTGGGCCCAATTATTGATTCCTTAAAATTTTCCAACTATGAAGTAAGATTTATTGGTCTATAGTTGGATCAATTGAGTTACTTAGTGAAAATCTCGGACTTCTATTTATGTTTCATTATGTCTCAAGTTAATTTTTGTTTTGTTTTCAATCATGCAGCTTTTATGTTTATTTTTGAATGTTTTACTTGTGTTGATATGAGTTCTTTTGTGACTCTGTCTTCCCACCGGAAATCTGTTATAAAAAAGTTTTCAGCTTTCTTTTCCGTTGCAATTCGTCATTTAAAGGGCACTGAAACGTCTACAAGTAAATATGAAAGTACACAATACATTAACACAGACACATACTACACAGTAACCACAACACATGTATTTCTCTCGTCCCTCTCTAACATCTAATTCCTTCGCACATATATATCTTAGAATCCAAACTCTGTCACACACACATGTTCACGCGCATACTACATTTTCTCTCTCTTTCCTTAAAAAATTAAATTAATTTGACACAACAGTGTCTCCCACAGTGGTAATTTATGTTTCCCTAAACAATTATTTGACTCAAAATTCCTGAAAGTTTCACTTAACATAAACGCAGGAACCATCACTCCTCAATCACACTAAAAAATCTTCTAATTGATAGTCTTCACGATCTAGATTTATTTACGAAAAAGGATTTAGCAGTGTCTCCGATACTGCTGTTTTTATTCACTTGTATGTTGCTCTGCTGTACTTAACAAGTGTTGTTTTTTCTGTTTATTGAACTTTTTGCAAAATTATGTTTTTATGCACACATAACCTTCATCTTCTAAACCCAGCCAGTTTTTTCATTACTTATATTTTCTCTTTTCCACACTCTGTCCAGTCACAATTTTGACATACATTACTTGGTATAATCAACAGGGAATGGACAAAAAAACTAATATTTTATTTAAAATTAAACAATATTTTTCAATTTTCTCTAACACTGTCCACATTGTGAACTGTACCAAAAACACTGTTCCAGCAGTTTGTGAACTGTACCAGAAAAAACTGTCCAGCAGTTGTGAACTGTACCAGAAACACGTCCAGCAGTTTGAACTGTACCAGAAACACTGTCCAGCAATTTTGAACTGTACCAGAAACACTGTCCAGCAGTTGTGAACTGTACCAGAAACACTGTCCACAGTTGTGAACTGTACCAGAAACACTGTCCACATTGTGAACTGTACCAAAACACTGTCCACAGTTGTGAACTGTAACCAGAAACACTGTGTCCAGCATTTGAACTGTACCAAAACACTGTCCACAGTTGTGAACTGTACCCCAAAAAACGTCCAGCATTGTGAACTGTACCAGAAAACACTGTGTCCACAGTTGTGAACTGTAACCAGAAACACTGTGTCCACAGTTTGTGAACTGTACCAAAACACTGTCCCACAGTTTGAACTGTAACCAGAAACACTGTGTCCCGCAGTTGTGAACTGTACCAGAAACACTGTCCAGCATTGTGAACTGTACCAGAAACACTGTGTCCAGCAGTTGTGAACTGTACCAGAAACACTGTCCAGCAGTTGTGAACTGTACCAGAAACACTGTCCAGCATTGTGAACTGTACCAGAAACACTGTCCAACATTTGTGAACTGTACCAAAAACACTGTCCAGCAGTTGTGACTGTACCAGAAACACTGTCCAGCAGTTTTTGAACTGTACCAGAAACACTGTCCAGCAGTTGTGAACTTAACCAAAACACTGTCCAGCAGTTGTGAACTGACCAAAACACTGTCCAGCAGTTGTGAACTGTACCAAAAAACTGTCCAGCAGTTGTGAACTGTAACCAGAAACACTGTCCAGCAGTTGTGAACTGTACCCAAAAAACACTTGTCCCGCAGTTGTGAACTGTACCGAAACACTGTCCAGCATTGTCAACTGTACCAGAAAACATGTGTCCAGCATTTTCAACTGTACCAGAAAACAAGGGTTTCGTTATTTTTCTTTCTTTTCACTTATTGTTGATATTTATGTCCGAATATAAAACATCAGTAATTAACAGATGTATATTACAAGATATTATGTGGTGAAGGATAAATATCTGCGATATCCCAGCCACTTAACACTTACCAGGTTTAACACAGTCCAGTAAAATAATAATAATCTATGTGGGTAGTGTTAAAGGTTTTTACTTCAACTGTCAAATTAAAATCACATAAAAAAAAAGGAAAAAAACCAAGACCCGTCGGGATCGAACCCGATTTTGCTGCTTTAAAAAAGGGACCGTGCTGAAACCCCTTTCACCCCCCAAATCTTAATGTCTAAAGGGTGGAGTTTTTTTATATAGGGTCAAAGGGAGTTTTTGGCAAAGTAATGAAACCTTTTTTTAAAGCCTACTTTTGGTTCGGTTTTTACCCACCTTGACGGACTATTGACCAGTACTTCTTTCCCCGCCGGACTAACGTGGGAAAGGGACTAGTGACTAGTACTTCCCTACCTGCCTAGCTCAAACCCTGGGGGGTACTATGAAACCAAATTTCTTTTCCCCCCTGCAGCACCAAATGAAGGGAAAATAATTACTAGGCTTCCCCCCCTGCAAACACCCCAAAATAGAGGGTACTAGTTTGGGAAATTTTTCCCTCCCTGTTAAACACCGACATGGGCGGGACGAGTGAAAAATGCTTCTCACAAATTTCCCAGCAACAACGTGGAGGGTACTAGTTACCACTGCTTCCCCCCCTGCTTTGGGAAAACCCAACAAAGGGACTAAAATGACTAGGCTTTCTCTTCCCCTTTTTTAAAGGGGGGAAATGGGGGTTTGGGGGGAGTAAGGGGGAAAGGGGGGAGAGAGAGATAGGCCAAAAAGAGAGAGGCAATGGGGAAAAGTAGGTAAAAGGGGAAAGAGATAGATGGGGAGATTTGGTAAAAGGGAGAGAAGAGACAGGTATTTAGAGAGAGAGAGGTAAGAAAAAAGAGAGGTAGAGAAAGGTAGGAGAGGGAAGAGAGGTATAGAGATAGGTAATTTAAGAGAAAGAGAGAGAGAAAAAAAGCGGGGATTTTTTTTTTAAAACATTAAAAGGAAGGTGTAAATCCTGTGTAATTTTGTGTTGGGGTGTGTGTGTGTTTAGGGGTGTGTGTGTGTTGTGTGTTGTTACTAAAAATTTTACATTTGGGTGACCCTTTTTTCCTATGTTTTGTTGTGTGTGGTAACCCACCAATTTTCACCTATTTGTCCCTTTTTGTGGTTGCAGGGTCGAGTCATACTCCTGGCCCCACCTCCCACTGATTTCTACTAGGGGCCTCTCACTCCCCGCCCCCTGAAATTCATCATAAACCCCGCCTTAAAACCCATGTATGGGTTTTTCCCCCTGTGGGGTGTGTGTGGTTGTGTGTGTGTGTGTGTGTGTGTGTTTTTGTGTTGGTTTGTGTGTTGTGTGGTGTGTGTATGTGTGGTGTTTTGGGGCCCCCACTTTTAAAATATTTAAACGCAAAAAAATACCAGTATAATACCAAATAAAATTTTAAAACTAAACCAAAGTAATTCTAAAACTTTATCAAATTTTACTTTTAAAATACAAAAGTAACTAGGGTGTAAAAAAATTTAAACTTGTCTCCCGCTTTTAGGATTTTTCTACGTCACCCCTCCTAGACTGGGGGCCCCCTAAAAACGGGCCCCCCACTAGACTGCCCCCCACTAAAACTGCCCCCCGCTAAATGGCCCCCCCGCTAGAAAGCCCCCCCGCTAAAACGCCCCTCACTAGACGGCCCCCCAAAGACGCCCCCGCTAACGCCCCTCGCCAAACGCCCCCCACTAAAACTGGGCCCCCACAAAATCCCTCCTTAAATGCCCTCACTAGACTTTCCCCCACTTTGACTGCCCCTCGCTAGACTGGCCCCCCACTAACTGCCCCCCCGCAAAACTGCCCCTCGCTAGACTGCCCCTCAACTAGACCGGGCCCCCGCTAGACTGCCCCTCACTAGACTTTCCCCCCGCTAACTGCCCCTCGCTAGACTTTCCCCTCACTAGACTGCCCCCCGCTAGACCCGGGCCCCCCGCTAGACGGGGGGGCCCCCCACTGACTGCCCCCGCTAGACCCGCCCCCCCACTAACTGGGCCCCCCGCTAGACTGCCCCTCACTAGACTTTCCCCTCGCAGACTGCCCCCCGCTAACGCCCCTCACTAACTTGGCCCCCCCGCTAGACTGCCCCCCGCTAGACCCCGGGCCCCCCACTAGACTGCCCCCCCAAAACCGCCCCTCGCTAGACTGCCCCTCGCTAGACGGGCCCCCACTAGACTGCCCCTCGCTAACTGGCCCCCGCTAAAAACTGCCCCTCGCAAATGCCCCCCTTTCTAGACCCGCCCCCCACTAGACTGCCCCCGCTAAACTTTCCCCTCGCAAAAACGGGCCCCCCACTAACTTTTCCCCTTCCCCAGAAATTTTCCCCTCGCTAGACTTTCCCCCCACTGACCCGGCCCCCTTTTCCAGATTTTCCCCTCGCAAACTGGGCCCCCACTAGACTGCCCCCCGCTAACCCCCTCACAAGCCCGGGGCCCCCGCTAGAAAAGGCCCCCCCCCCAGACTTTCCCCTCACTAGACGCCCCCCGCTAAACTTTCCCCTCGCTAGAAATGCCCCCCGCTAGACTGCCCCTCACTAGAAAGCCCCTTACTAGACTGCCCCCCCGCAGACTGCCCCTCGCTAGGGCTGCCCCTCGGGTAGACGCCCCCCGCTAACTAAACCCCCGCTAGACTAAACCCCCCCTAGACTGGCCCCCCCGCAAGAAAGCCCCTCGCTAACTGCCCCTCACTAACTGCCCCCACTAACTGCCCCCCCTAAACTGCCCCTCCAGACTGGCCCCCCGCTAGACCTTTCCCCCCACTAGACTGCCCCCCTCCTAACTGGCCCCTCGCTTTAAATGCCCCTCACTAGACCGCCCCTCGCTAGAACCCGCCCCCTCGCTTTGACGCCCCCCCGCTAACTGCCCCCCACTAGACTGCCCCCACTAGACTTTTCCCCTCGCTAGCTGCCCCCGCTAACTGGGCCCCCCGCTAGACTGCCCCTCGCTAAAAACTTTCCCCTCCTAACTGCCCCTCGCTTTTGACCTCCCCTCGCAAAACCGCCCCCCCGCTAACGCTCCTCGCCCGACTGGCCCCTCGCTAGACCCCCTCGCTGACCCGCCCCCGCTGACTGCCCCTCACCGGGCCCGGGGCCCCCCACTAGACTCCCCTCGGGTAGACTGCCCCTCCCCTTTAAATGGGCCCCCCGCTAAAACTGCCCCTCCTAGACTGCCCCTCGCTAGAAATGGCCCCTCGGGTAGACTGCCCCCCGCCTTTAAATGCCCCTTTGCTAAAACTGCTTTCCCCCTAACCCGCCCCTCGCAGACTGCCCCTCGCTAACTGTCCCCTCGCTAGACTGCCCCCCGCTAGACTCCCCCGCGGACTGCCCCTCGCTGGACCTGCCCCTCGCCAGAAAGGGGCCCCCCACTAGACTGCCCCTCCCCAAAACTGCCTTCGCGACGGCCCCCCAAAATTAAAAACTGCCCCTCGCTAGGGCGCCCCCCGCTAGACTGCCCCCCGCTAGACTGCCCCCCGCTAGAAATGACCCTCGCAACTGCCCCTCGCAGAACCCGCCCCTCGCTAACTGCCCCCACTAGAAATGCCCCCCCGCTAGAAAATGGGCCCCCCGCTAACTGCCCCCGCTAGACTGCCCCTCGCTAGACTGCCCCTCACTAGACTGGGCCCCCCGCTAGACTGGCCCCCCACTAGACTGCCCCCTTTCTAGACTGCCCCCCGCTAGACTTTCCCCTCGCTAACCCCCCTCGCTAGAACCCGCCCCCGCTAGACGGGCCCCCCTAGACTGCCCCCCGCTAACTGCTTCCCCCCGCTAGACGCCCCCCGGGAGACTGCCCCTCCCCTAACTTTCCCGTTACTAGACGCCCCTCGCAGAATGCCCCTCACTTTGACTGCCCCTTGGGTAAACTGCCCCCGCTAGAAATGCCCTTTTCCCAGAAATTTGGCCCCCCCCAACTGCCCCTCACTAGACTGCCCCCACCAAAAAGCCCCTTTGCTAGACCCGCCCCCCGCTAGACTGCCCCTCGCTAGACTTTCCCCCGCTAACTTTCCCCTCACTAACTGCCCCTCGCAAAACGCCCCCCCAACCCAACTGCCCCTTCTAGACTGGGCCCCCCGCTAGACTGCCCCTCGCTAGACTGGCCCCCCGCTAGACTTTCCCCTTGCTAGACTCCCCTCGCCCAACCCCCCCCCCCCTTTGCTAGACTGCCCCTCGCTAGACTGCCCCTCCGGGAAAACTGCCCCTCGCTAGACTGCCCGTTACTAACTGCCCCTCCCCTAGACTGGGGGCCCCCACTAGACTCCCCCCTTTCTAGACTTTCCCCTCGCCCAGACTGGCCCCCCGCTAGACTGCCCCTTTGGGTAGACTGCCCCTCGCTAGATGCCCCTCCCCTAAAATGCCCCTCACTAGACTTTTCCCCTCGCAAAAACTGCCCCCGCAAAACTGCCCCCCCACTAGACTGCCCCTCCAGACTTTCCCCCGCTAACTGCCCCCCGCTTTAAAAACCCCTCGCTAGACTACCCCCCGCTAGACCTCTGCTCGAAAAACCCTTTTCTTCACCTTTCCCACAATTCTGCTATAATTCTTTTAATACTTTTCAGGAGTGAGTGACCCGTATCTAACAGTGATGCAAGACCAGAATCCAGAACCCAACATGCAACCACTATAGGTGAGCAATACTTGCGCTGGCAGCGGTGCGGTGATAGGTTGCCAGATGCTGATGACGTAGTCGTCGTACATAGGCCTTCTATCACTATTTTGAAAATTCTTGACCCGTGATGTTTATGACCATATATGCTCATACATCCCACGTTCGTCAAGTGATTTCACTTTTCACTTATGATAGAATACACTTCATATTCGGTGTTACACTTTATATGTATAATGTCACACATCTGTTGTGACGTCACTGCTTCAGCAGGCCTACTACTGCCACCTTCCCTTGTTTTATATTTTATTTTTCCTTTATATTTTTGATTATTAACTTTTTCACTCTCACTGTATGGTGCCCGACATTTCACTTGTTAACCAATCTCTCGAACTTCTTGAACACCCGCTTCCACACTCACTTTGATCTTTGTATATTTGAATCTGTGTGGCATCAGGTGCCTACTAGTCCCCTAACGGGTTTACACTTTGAAATATTAATGATTTCAGGCTTCCTCTCGATTTTTTTCAACTAATAACTTGGGTTATCACTCATAGTATTGTTCACTGACGTTGCCACTACCACTGATTACTGCTAGCAGTTACTGCACGACGTAAAAACACTAAAGTTCTCGGAGCCTTGTGCCCCCACGTCTGCTGACTGACTGTGTGTGTGTGTGTGTGTGTGTATACTCACCTAGTTGTACCACCTATTGAGGTTTCGGGGTCGAGTCCGAGCTCCTGGCCCCGCCTCTTCACTGATCGCTACTAGGTCACTCTCCCTGAACCGTGAGCTTTATCGTACCTCTGCTTAAAGCTATGTATGGATCCGCCTCCACTACATCGCTTCCCAAACTATTCCACTTTCTGACTACTCTGTGGCTGAAAAAATTACTTCCTAACATCCCTGTGATTCTCTGTGTCCTTCAAAATTCCAACGTGTCCCCCTTGTTACTGTGTCCAATCTCTGGAACATCCTGTCTTTGTCCACCTTGTCAATTCCTCTCAGTATTTTGTAATGCGTTTTTCATGTCCCCCCTATCTCACCTGTCCTCCAGTGTCGTCAGGTTGATTTCCCTTAACCCCCCCCTCGTAGGACATACCTCTTAGCTCTGGGACTAGTCTTGTTGCAAACTTTGTACTTTCTCTAGTTTCTTACGTGCTTGGGTAGGTGTGGGTTCCAAACTGGTGCCGCATACTCCAATATGGGCCTAACGTACACGGGGACAGGGTCCTGAACGATTCCTTATTAAATGTCGGAATGCTGTTCTGGGGTTTGCTGGGCGCCCATATGCTGCGAGTTTTGGTTGATGTGCGCTTCAGGAGATTGCCGGGTGTTATACTCACCCCAAGATCTTTTCCTTGAGTGAGGTTTGAAAGACTGTACTTTCCGTCTGGCGGTCTTCTTCCCCTTCCCCCAATCTTCATGACTTGCACTTGGTGGGATTGAACTCCAGGACCAATTGCGGGACCAGGTCTGCAGCCTTCCAGATCCCTTTGTATTTCTGCTGGTCTTCGATCTGCAAACAGGGACACCTCAGAGTCTATTCCTTCTGTCATGTCTTTTAAACAAATACCAAAAAAACAGCACGGTCCTAGGACTGACCCCTGGGGGACCCCGCCTGGTCACAGGTGCCCACTCTGACACCTCCCCCACGTACCATGGCTCGCTGCTGTCTTCCTGACAATATCCCTGATCCATTGTAGTGCCTTCCCTGTTATCTCTGCTTGGTCCTCCCAGTTTTTGCACCAATCTCTTGTCTGGAACGTGTCAAACGCCTTCTTGCAGTCCAAGAATAAGCAATCCACCACCCCTCTCTCTCTTGTCTTACGCTGTCACCATGTCACAGAACTCCTGAGGTTTGTGACCACAGGATTTCCCGTCCCTAAACCCTGTGGCTGCTGTTGATGAGATCATTCCTTTTTAGGTGTTCCACCACTCTTCTCTTGATAAACTTCTCCCATGATTTTGCATACTTTACATGCCCGTGACACTGGTCTGTAGTTTAATGCTTTATGTCTGTCTCCTTTTAAAGATTGTTGTGTGGTGTGTGTGTGTGTGTGTGTGTGTGTGTGTGTGTGTGTGTGTGTGTGTGTGGTGTGTGTGTTATGTGTGTTGTGGGGTTGTGTGGTGTGTGGTGTGTGTGTGTGTGTGTGTGTGTGTCAGCGTCAGTCCCCTTACACAACTTCATCAGAACTTCAATCACCTACACCACTTCATCAGAGCTTCAGTTATCTACACCACTTCACCAGAGCTTCAGTTACCTAAACCACTTCACCAGAGCTTCAGTTATCTACACCACTTCACCGGAGCTTCAGTTACCTACACCTCTTCACCAGAGCTTCAGTTATCTACACCACTTCACCAGAGCTTCAGTTATCTACACCACTTCACCAGAGCTTCAGTTATCTACACCACTTCACCAGAGCTTCAGTTACCTACACCACTTCACCAGAGCTTCAGTTACCTACACCACTTCACCAGAGCTTCAGTTACCTACCCAAAATTCCCAGAGCTTTTAGTTACCTACACCACTTTATCAGAGCTTCAGTTACCTACACCACTTCACCAGAGCTTCAGTTACCTACCCAAATTTATCAAGCTTATTACCATACCCTTCATCAGAGCTTTTGTCCCTACACCACCACCCAGAGTTTCTCTCCTACACCACTTTACGAGCTTTATCTCCTACACCACTTTATCAGAGCTTCATTCCTACACCATTTACTAGAGCTCCAGTCGCCTTACCACTTCATCAGAGCTTTAGTTTAAG
>NW_026465873.1:0-12639 GCF_026875155.1 Cherax quadricarinatus
AACACAAAAGATATAGAAACACGAACAAGACATACAATTAGTGGCAAAAAGTTACAGGAACATGAAATTAAAATTTTCAGGTGTGTTTATTAGAAAATTGATAGGATGCAAGTTAAGCGAATGCTTTGAAGAACAAATTATAACCCACTGATAGGAAAAAGGTGTTGGGTTTAATGGGAGATTTTAATTTTTTAACATAATGATTGGAACAATTTTGCCCCCAAAAAATTTTTTTGGGGTGTGATTTTTTGATAGGGGTTCAGATTTTTAAACTACCTAGAACAGGTTGTGACATTACTAACTAGAGAAAAAAATCTGCTTGACTTGGTTCTTGCCAACAAAGATTCACTAATTAATAATCTTGAGGTTAATGTTGAGCTTGGGGAAAGTGATCACAAATCACTTAGCTTCAATATATCATGGAGTTACCCAGATAACTGCACTCAAATCTCTGTCCCAGATTTTCGCTTGGCCGACTCCATGGGACTGAAAAATTACCTGGGTGGGCTAAACTGGGATGACCTGACTATGGGTCAGGTAGGTGATCTTGGTTGCCAATATGACGTTTTTCAGAGCATAGTTCTAGCTGCCCAGACAACTTTTGTTCCGAGTAGGGAAATTAGATCTAACAAAAATGATCCCAAATGGATGAACAATAGATTAAAACATCTCATAGGTCAAAAGAGAGGCATATATAGGCGTATCAAAAGAGGGGATGGGCAGTTAAGAAATCAATATATTCAATAAAAGAGAGAAATAAAGAAAAGAATAAGAAAAGCAAAAAGGGATTATGAGGCTAAGGTCGCAAGGGATTCAAAGACTAACCCAAAACTAACCCAAAACAGAAGTAAGATTAGGGACAAGATTGCCCCACTTAAGAGTAACTCTGGTCACATCACTGACAGTGATAAGGATATGTGTGAAATTCTCAATAAATACTTCCTCTCAGTTTTCTCCCAGGAAAATACTAGCGATATTCCTGAAATAATAGATTATGTAGAACAGGATAATAAGCTATGTACGATTGTGGTAACTAGTGACATGGTCCTCAGACAAATAAACTAAACCTAACAAATCCCCAGGTCCTGATGAACTGTTTGCAAGGGTGTTAGAGGGATGTAAAGAGGAACTTAGCATACCTTTGGCTAATCTTTTTAACATATCACTACAAACTGGCATAGTGCCTAGTAAGTGGAAAATGGCAAATGTAATTCCTATTTACAAGGCAGGTAAAAGGTCCTTGGGTTCGGAACTATAAAACCAATAAGCCTTACCTCCACAGTGGGAAAATTTATGGACCAATAATTGACAAAGCAATTCGTAGCCATCTTGACAGGCACAGATTTTAAATTTAAAGAATCTCAACACGTTTTACAAAGGGGCGTTCTTGTCTTATGAATTTACTAACTTTTTCACTAAGGTGTTTGAGGAAGTAGATCATGGTAATGAATATGATATTGTGTATTTGGACTTCAGTAAGGCTTTCGATAGAGTTCCACACCAGAGGCTATTTATGAAAACTTAAGGCACACGGAAAATAGGAGGAATTTTTTCCGGGGTAGAGGCATGGCTGACAAATAGACAGCAAAAGATTGCATAAATGGGAGAAATCAGAATGGGGGCACGTCACAAGGGGTGTTTCCTCGGGGGTCCGTGGTTGGGGCCCAGTGTTGTTCACAATTTACATAAACGACATAGATGAGGGAATAAATAGCGACATAAGCAAATTCGCTGATGACACCAAAATAGGCCGTTTGATTAATTCTAATGAGGACTCTATAGCACTCCAGGATGATTTGAACAGACTGATGCAATCGTCGGAAAAGATGACAAATGCAATATTGACAAATGCAAAGTTCTAAATGTTTGGACAGGAAAAAACCATGCACATATAAACTAAATAATGTAATTTTAATACTACTGATTGAAAAAAAAGATTTAGGAGTTCTGGTTAGCAGTAATCTAAAACCAAGACAACAGTGCATTAGTGTTCCAAAAAGCTAACAAATTCTTCGCTTCTACTAAATATAAATAATAAAAAGTCCTTGGGTTGTTCTTAAAACTCTATATACCGGGGGTGGGGCCTCATTTGACATGCTGCTCATTTTCGGTCACCGTTTCCAGAAGGGATAAAATGTTTGAAAACGTACAGAGGGGATGAAAAAAGTTGATCCCATATCAGAAATCTTCCTATGGGGATAGACGACCCCCAACTGCCCCCTCTCAAAAGGCGTAAAATTTAAAGGGGGGTTAGATCGAGTGATAAATAAAAAACGGGAAATAAATAAAGGGTGTAAATAGCGGCTGAAAATTTCCATCCAAGACAGATTCGCAGCAATGGTTTCAAGTTGGAAAAAAAATTCAGATTCAGGAAGGAATAGAAAGGCACAGTTTTTGGTAATAAATTGGTGTGGGTGGGTGGATTGGGACCTGACACTTGTGCTCTGGGTCTGGTGCCGTTTTCCCCCCTTGAGTGGGGTGACCAGATGGGGGGGGGGGGGGTTTTATTGGCAACCGGGGGGACTTGAACTTGCTCTCTTTGGGTCAGGGGGCCTGTTGCAGTGTTCCTCTTTTTTAGTTTTTAGTATTTTAAAAGTATGTTTTTATTTTTGGTAGTTGAATGTTTGATATGTTTGTATGTTTTGTATGTTTTATCTTTGGTATTTGTATTTTGGGGTTTTTTGTTTTTTTGATTTTTGGTATTTTTGGGGTTTTTGTTGTTTGTATTTTTATATTTTTGGTATTTTTTGTATGTTTGTGTGTTTGGTATGTTTATTTTTTTGCATGTTTGGTTGTTTGTAGTTTGATGTTTGTATGAGTACGTGGGGTCAAAAATCATTTGGGTCACTGCCCCTAAGCTGTCTGGAGTTAGTGTGGGTTTTAACTGGCACCATGGTTTGCTGTGTGTTATGGAATCCCAGGTTAAAGTGTTAAAAAGGGAAGTTCATTTCACAGAAGGAAAATGTAGGCTGTACGTCGCCTGAGGGGTTTGGGGAGTGTGAGATGATTGGAGCTGGGAGGAAAATTTAAAACCATTGAGCTAAAGGGGCAATGTTTCCATTTCAAAAACAAGGAAATAAGGGAAGTTAAAAGAAGATGTGATGGTAGGAAATCGGTTCTCTTTTCTCCGGGGCGAATGAATTTCGGGGTAGTGAGGTTAAAAGTACCACTGACTCATCTGCTAATCAATTTTGGAATATTCAAATTGAAGGATTCTCGGGGGCAAGATATAATACCTGCTTTTTAACAGAGATAGGAAGGAAAAGACAGAGAGTGTCCTCCCTGGAGCGGTGTTGGGGGACATAGTCAGCGGGCTGGACAATATTATGGCAGGAAAAGGGGAACTGGCCTATTATCTATCGCAGTGCTGGTGAAAAATTTACATCATGAAGGGCAGAAGACAGGAGTTGCGGATAAGTACAGGTCAGCCACAGAAGTTGTCAGGTCTAAGGGAAGGATCCCCAATCATATGTAGCAACTTGTCTAAAAGGAGAGTGGGTAATGAATGGATGTCTAGGGAAATTTGGTAATGAATTGCTGGCTAAACAGATACTGCAAGGAACTTGCAATCCATTCATTGATAACTTGGTAAAATTCTATTGCAAGCATGATCTATATGCAAAGGATGGGGTTCACTCTCTGGAGTTGGAATGGTTTGTAATCACCCCAATTCAATTGACGGGGTCATTGAATGACTTGTCTAGGAATTTAATCTGATACATTATAGAGGAAATGGGTGTTTGGAGAAAAAATCAGTCTGCAGTATTAGGATTAAAAACATCATTATTACCGGGATACCTCAGGGATAAGTTTAAAAGACAATATTCAAAATAAAGTTGCTAGTAAAGGCCAAGCACTGATCAACAAACCAAAGAGATAGTAGAGAGCAACGAGTGACTAGCTCCCTTAAGGTTTACTATACAAATAGTAGGAGTCTAAGAAATAAAATAGAAAGCTATGATTACTTGCAAGAGCAGGTAATATAGATATAATTGGTATAAAAGAGACCTGGTTCAATTGAAAGACAGAGAAATGCCTTCTATATGTAACATACAGGGTTATAAAATATTTCCACATTGATAGAATCAACGGGAAGGGGCGATGTAAGTCAAAAAATAATTTTTTTTTGCTTTTGTTAGACATGATGTAAATTAGAAACATCGAACACAGAATCTTTTTGGGCTACAGTTTCTCGAGGGACATGCCCAAATTAATTTTGGGGTGTGATTTATAGGCCCCAAAACCTTAATAGGGAGTGCAGTAAGCTGTTATGGAAAAAATTTCTTTAGGCATCTGATATGAAAATGTTGTGATAATGGGAGATTTTAGCTTTAGACAAATTGATTGGAACAATATGACAGAAAATCTTGAGTCTATGATTTCCTTGATAGGTTCAGGATTGCTTTTTAGAACGGGTTTTGTGACAGAACCAACTAGGGGAAGCAACTGCTTGACTTGGTTCTTGCCAACAAAGAATCACTAGTTAATAATATTGAGGTTAGTGAGAGGTAAAGGAACAATCACAAATCACTGAGTTTCAATAATATCATGGAATTACCCAGATAATTGCAATCAAGTCGCTGTCCGTGACTTCCGCTTTTTCCGACTCAGGGGTATGAGAAATTACCTATGTGGGTAAATTGGGATGCCCTTTAAACTATGTGTTCAGGTAGGTAGGGTTGGTTGGAAACATGAAGTATTTCAGAGCATAGTGCTTGCTGCCAACACACTTTTTCCCGAATAGGGAATTTAGATCTAACAAAAATTACCCCAAATGGTAAACAATAGATTAAAAATAACATTGGTCAAAAGAGAGGCATATATAGGCGCATCAAAATAGGGGAGGGGCAGTTAAGAAATCACTATATTAAATTATAGAGAGAATTAAAAAAAAGAATAAGAAAAACAAAGAGGGATTATGTGGCTAAATTCGAAAGGTTTCAAAGACTAACCCAAAAGGGTTCTTTCAGGTATACAGAATAAGATAGGGACAAGATAGGCCCACTTAATTAAGAGTAACTAAAGTAAAAGGACACAAGTGCAACTAATGTGACAATTTTATTGTGGCAACTTTTTCGCTCTCCAGGAGTTTTATCAAGCCATTACATTAGTTGCACTGTGTCCTTTACTTTACATTGTGGGTAATTCTACCAACTTTTTACAAGAGTAACTAAGGTCAGATCACTGACATGATAAGGAAATGTGTGAACTTTTCAATACCTACTTCCTCTCAGAACGATACTAGCAAATTCCACAGATAATAAATTTTTTAAAACAGGATGATAATAAACAATGCACGACTGCAGTACTATTGACATGGTCCTCAGACAAAAAGAAAAATTTAAAACCTAACAAATCCCCAAAGTCCTATGAACTGTTTCCCAGGATGTTAAAGGAATGTAAGGGGGAACTTAGCATACTTTTGGCTAATCTTTTTAACATATCACTTCAAACGGGCATAGTGCCTGATAAGGGGAAAATGACAAAAAGTAATCCCTATTTACATTTTCCTTCGAACTATAGAAATAACCTTACCTCTATAGTTGGTAAATCAATGGAATCAATTCGTAGTCACTTGACAGGAATAAATTAATTAATAATCTCAGCACGGTTTTAACAAAGGGGCTTTCCTGTCTTACGAATTTACTTTCTTCGAAAAAGGAAATTGAGGAGGTAGATCTTGGTATTAATATGAAACTGTGTATATGGACTTCAGTAAGGCTTTCAAAAGAGCCCCATATCAAGTCTGTTGAGAAACTTATGGACACGGAATAGGAAGAGAAATTTTTTCCTGGGTAGAGGCGTGCTGACAAATAAGGAAAGCAGAGAGTCTCCATAAAGGGGGAGAAATCAGAATGGGGGCACGCAGAAGCGGTGTTTCACGGGGTCAGTGTTGGGCCCCTTGTTGTTCACAAATTACATAAACATATAGATGAGGGAATAAATAACGACATAAGCAAATTTGTTGATGACACCAAAACAGGCCGTCCAATTCATTCTAATGAGGACACTAGAGCACTCCAGGATGATTTGAATAGACTGATGCAGTGGTCGGAGAAGTGGCAGATGCAGTTTAATATAGATAAATTCAAAGTTCTAAATGTTGGACAGGAAAATAACAATGCCACATACAAACTAAATAGTGAAGATCTTAATATTACAGACTGCAAAAAAGATTTATGAGTCTATTTAGCAGTAATCTGAAACCAAGAGAACAGTTCATAAGTGTTCACAATAAAGATAACAGAATTCTTGTCTTTATATCTAGAAGTATAAATAATAGAAGTCCTCAGGTTGTTCTTCAACTCTATACATCCTTGGTTAGGCCTCATTTAGACTATGCTGCTCAGTTCTGGTCACCGTATTACAGAATGGATATAAATGTTCTGGAAAACGTACAATGGAGGATGACAAAGATGATCTCATGTATCAGAAATCTTCCCTATGAGGATAGACTGAGAGCCCTGAATCTGCACTCTTTAGAAAGGTGTAGAATTAGGGGAGATATTATTAAGGTGCATAAATGGAAAACAGTAATAAATAAAGGGGATGTAAAAAGCGTGCTAAAAATATTTAACATAGACAGGACTCTCAACAATATAAAAATTCAGAATCAGGAAGGATATAGGAAAGTACTATTTTAGAAACAGAGTTGTGGATGAGTGGAACAAAGTCCTGAGTACCGTCATAGATGCTAAGACGTTGAGTAGTTTTAAAAATAGGTTGGATAAATACATGAGTGGGGGGGGGGGGGTGGGGTTGTGAGTTTAGTATTTTTTGTGTTGGTATTTTGCATGTTTAGCATGTTTGTATGTTGTATGTTTATGTTTGTATGTTTAGTTTGTTTGTATGTTTGTATGATTGTATGATTGTATGTTTGTATGTTTGGTATGTATGTTTGAAAGTTTTGTATGTTTGAATGTTTTGTATGTTTGAATATTTGGTATGTGTGTAGGGTTGGTATGTTTGAGATTTTGTAAAGGTTGTATGTTGGAATGTTTGCAAACCTGATATGTTTTTAAGAAATAACACTCGTACCAAGGGTAATGAAGAACACTAGTTTTCCCAGGGGGAAAAAGTAACCTTAGTACCTAAGGGTAAAGAAGTAACACTCAGTTACCTAGGGTAAAGAAGTAACACTCAGTACCTAGGGGTAAAGAAGTAACACTCAGTTACCTAGGGGTAAAGAAGTAACCTAGTTACCCAGGGTAAAGAAGAAACACCAGTACCTAGGGTAAAGAATTTAAAACTCATACCTAGGTAAAGAAGTAACCTAGTACCTAAGGGTAAAGAAGTAACACTCAGTTACCTAAGGGTAAAGAAGTAACACTCAGTACCAAAGGGTAAAGAAGTAACACTCAGTACCTAGGGTAAAGAAGTAACACTCAGTTACCTAGGGGTAAAGAAGTAACACTCATTACCTAGGGGTAAAGAAGTAACACTCAGTTACCTAAGGGTAAAGAAGTAACACTCAGTTACCTAGGGGTAAAGAAGTAACACTCAGTTACCTAGGGGTAAAGAAGTAACACTCAGTTACCTAGGGGTAAAGAAGTAACACTCAGTTACCTAGGTAAAGAAGTAACCCTCAGTAAACCCAGGGGTAAAGAAGTAAACCCGTACCTAAGGGTAAGAAGTAACACTAAATACCTAAGGTAAGAATAACACCAGTTTCCTAGGGTAAAGAAACTCATTCTAGGTAAAGAAGTATACCACATTAACAAAGGTAAAGAATAATCACTCTTACCAGTAAAGAATAACCCATACCTAAGGGTTAAATAGAAATAAAAACTCGTTCCATAAGAAGTAACACCAGACCTATTTAAAAGTTTACCTCAAGACAAAGGGTAAGTTAACCTCCGTTTCCCTAGGTAAAAATTAACCCCCCAAAACCTATTAGAAATACCTCCCGCTCCCGGGGGAATAAATGTTATAGGGGGAAAAAAGTAAATCGTTATCCTAAGGGTAAAGAAATAATATATTTACCTATAAAATAAATATTATAGGGTAAAAATAAATATTATAATAAATATAAATATTATAATTTTAAAAATAACATCAAGTTACCATAAAATAAATATTAACTATAAAATAAATATTATAATAAGATAACATATTATATAAAATAACTATATATAAGGGTATGAAAGTGGGCCCTTCCTGGGGTGGAATAAAATCATTCCCAAAGGAAGAATAAAGATTTTCTAAATTTGAAATTCACTTCTTACCCCTATAAGAATAAATTATATAGGTAGGAAGATTTTAAAATCATGTTATAGGGGTTAAGAGTAAAATTTTACGTGGTAAGATAAGGAAAAACTCATCCAGTGTAAAAAAGCCCCTGTCCAAAATAAGAGAATACCCTTTTCAGGACTAGGGTAAAAAAACTACTTGTGGACCAGTAAGTATGATCTTTCCAGTCCTAAGGAATTAGAATGCACTCCTTTTCCCAGGCAAGATCTCTGAGCCATGAACAAAACTATTAATAAATGGCAATTTCTCAATTTCTTAGACAAAGGGTCCCCAACTGGATCTGTCCTTTCCCCCGTGTATTGAGATGATCACCATCAAGTAAGCAACCACCTGCTTACCATCTGTCCAGGCTTTGGGAAAAAAGGTTTAAAAAATGATATTCCTTTTTTTTCCCTTTTTTATATTTTAAAAAATTTTTTAAAAATTTTTTTTAAAACAAAAAAATTTTTAAAAAAGTTTTAAAGAGATACATTTTTAAAAAAGGGTTTGGCATAAAAAGGTACATTTTTTTTACGTGTGATCACCCGTTTAAATAAGGCAAAAATCTCATCCGCTCCCCCGAGCTGGGGCGTGGGGCCCAAAAAAACACCCAAGGCATTCCCCCTTTTGAAAGCCGCACTGAGCCCCTGAACAGAAAACTACTGCCCGGGGAAACCCCTTTTTTTTACCCGATGAGTCTTTTTCCCCACCCCTTTTAAGGAATTTAGATGCACTCTTTCCCCCCCACCCCCAAAGGGGTCTCTGAGCCAGGGGGAAAAAAAACTATAATGATGGGCAATTCTCCATTTTTTTCCTAGATTTTGGGGACCCCTGAAGCTGGCACTCCCCCCTCCTTCCCCCCCTGGTGTTTTGGAGATAGGAAAACCCAAGGAAAATCCACATGAAAGCCCCAACACCACCTGCTTCCATCTGCCCAGGCTTGAAGGGTGATACCTTCTGGACGCTTCGGCTCCCATCAGATCTGCATAGTTGGGTGGCTCCCTTATTGTTTGGGCATCCAGCTTTTGGGTTGGGGCTCCTCTTGATAATTTTTATTAAACCTCCTCAGCCCTTGCAATTTTTCCCTCGGATTTACGGAAACACAAACCAGGGAACCCCGAATGGGTTCTGCTGCTTCACTGCCAAAAAATACACCTGGGGTTTGGCGGGGAATAGGGGGGGCCCAAGCCCAAAAGGGCAACCCAAAGCGGAGGCCCGTGGGCGGGGCGTGTCCCAAAGGCGGGTTTTTTTGGGAATACCAACAAAAAAGTCCCCAGCATAGGGGCCCCTCACTGCCAGGAGGGGGGGCTCTACCCTTTCCCTGACGCACTCTAAAGCATTTTAAACTAATTTTTTCCCCTTTTTTGGACCACCCCCGTGCGATTTTTTTGTATTTTGGGGGGGGGAGCAGGTCGGGTTTTCGGGCCCCTTTTTTGTTAAATTTCCCCAGATCATTGCCCGTCAAAAATTTTTGGGCCCTGGACTCCAATTTTGTCCCTAAGATGTTCAGGGAGAATCGCTGCTAAAAAGCTCTCTGGAGGGCAATACTTTGAGAACAGAAAAGAAAGGTAAGCAACGGTATGACTTGGGGGACCCCAAAGCCTAGTCTGACTGGAAGTGGTTTTGGGTTTTTTCCCCCCCCCCCTAGAGTAAGGTTTTTTTTAAAAAAAAAATTCCCCTTAAAATTTTTTGGGGGGGTTTTTTTTTAAAAAAAATTTTTTAAAAAAACCCCCCCAAAAAAAAAAAGGGGGGGGGGGTTTTTTTTTTTTCCCCCTTTTTTAAAAAAAAAAAATTTTTGGGTTTTTTTTTTTTTTTAAAAAAAAAAACCCCTTTTTGTTTTTTTAAAAACCCCAAAAAATTTAAAAATTTTTTTTTTTTTGGGGGAAAAAAAAATTTTTTGGGGTTTTTTTGGGGGGAAAAAAATTTTTTTTTTGGCCCTTTTTTAAAAAATTTTTTTTTAAAAAAAATTTTTTTTTTAAAAAAAAAAATTTTTTCCCCCAAAACCCCCCCCCTTTTTTTTTTTTAAAAAAAAAAATTTTTTTTTAAACCCCCAAAAAAAAAAATTTTCCAAAAAATTTTTGGGGGGAAATTCCCCCTTTTTAAAAAAATTTTTTCCCAAAAAACCCCCCCCCTTTAAAAAAAAATTTTTTTGGGGTTTTTTTTTTTTTTCCCCCCCCAATTTTTTTAAAAATTTTTTTTAAAAAGGGGCCAAAAATTTTTTTAAAAAAAATTTTTTTTTTCCCCCCCCCCCCCCTTTTTTTTTAAAAAATGTTTTAAAAAAAAGGAAAAAAAAAAAAACCCAAAAATTTTTTTTTTGATTTTGGGTTCCTTAAAACCCCCTTGGGGAAAACCTTTGGGAAAAACCCCCCCCCCTTTTTTCCCCCCGGGGGGGGAACGGTTTGCTTTTTTTTGGGGCCCAAATTTTTTTAAAAAAAAAAGGGGGGTTTAAAAAAAAAAAATTTTTTGGGGGGGACCGGGTTTTTCCCCGGGGGTTAAAAAAAGGGTTTTAAAAATTTTTTTTTTTTCCCCCCCCCTTTTTAAAAAATTTTTTAAAAAATTTTGGGGGGAAAAAAAAAAAAAAATTTCCTTTTTTTATTTTTCCTTTTGGGGGTTTAAAAATTTTTTTTTTTTAAAAAAAAACGGGTTTTTTTTCCCCCCTTTTTTTTTTCCAAATTTTTTTTTTTTTTCCTTTTTTTTTAAAAGGGGGCCTTTTCCCCCTTTTTTTTTAAAATTTTGGGGGGGTTTCCCCCCCTTTTTTTTTTTTTCCCCCCTTTTCCCCCTTTTTTTTAAAAAGGGGGGGGGAAAAAAATTTTTCCCCCTTTGGGGGGGGTTTTTTTTAAAAAAAATTTTTTTTTTAAAAAAAAATTTTTGGGGGGGGGGAAATTTTTTTTTTTTTTGGGGGGGGGTTTTTTTAAAATAATGATGGATTTAAAACTTTTTTAAAAAAAAATTTTTTTTTTCCCCCTTTTTTAAAGGGCCCCCCAACCGGGGAAAATTTTTTTAAAAAAAGGGAAAAAAAATTTTTTTTTTAAAGGCCCCCTTTTTTCCCCCTTTTGGGGCCCCTTTTTAATTTTTTTCCCCCCCAAAAAGGGGGGGGGAAAACCCCCCGGGGGGGGGGGGGGAAAAAAAAAAAAAAATTCCCGGTAAAAGGGGGGGGGGGAAAAACCTTTTGGGTTTTTTTTTTTGGGTTTTTTGGGTTAAATTTTTTCCCCCCCCCAAATTTTTAAACCCTTTTTAAAAAAATTTTTTTTTTTTAAAAAATAAAAAATTTTTTAAAAAAATTTTTTTAAAAAATTTTTTAAAAAAAAATTTTTTCCCAAAAAAAAAATTTTTAAAAAATAAAAAAATTTTTTTTTTTTTAAAAAAAAATTTTTAAAAAAAAAATTTAATTTTAAAAAAAAAAAATTTTTTTAAAAAATTTTTTTAAAAAATTTTTTAAAAAATTTTAAAAAATTTAAAAAAATTTTTAAAAAAAAAAAATTTTAAAAAAAAAAAACAAAACCCCCAAAAAAAAAAAAATTTTTCCCCCTTAAAAAAAAATTTTTGGGGCCCCCCGGGGGGGGGGTTTTTTTTTTTAAAAAAGGGGGGGGGGCCCCCCCAAAAAAATTTTTTCCCCCCCCCCTTTTTTTTTTTTTTAATTTTTCCCCCCCAAATTTAAATTTTTGGGGTTTTTTTTAAAAAAAAAAAAAAGGGAAAAAAATTTTTTTTGGGAAAAATTTTAAAAATTTTTTTGGGGGGCCTTTTCCCTTTTTCCCCCAAAAAAAATTTTTTAAAAAAAATTTTAAAAAATTTTTTGGGGTTTTCCCTTTAAAAAAAAATTTTTTTTTTTTGGGGGGGTTTTAATTTCCCCCTTTTTTTTTTTTTTTTTTCCCCAACCCGGTTTTTTTTCCAAAAAATTTTTTTTTAAAAAAAGTTAAATTTTTTTTTTAAAAAAATTTTTTTTTAAAACCCTTTAAAAAAGGCCCCCTTTTTTTGGGGGGAAAAAAAAAATTTGGTTTTTTAAAAAAGGGGGGGTTTTTTGGGTTTTTTTGCCAAAAATTTTCCCCCTTTTTTTTTTTTTTTAAAAATTTTAAAAAAAGGGTTTTTTAAAAAGGGGGTTTTTGGAAAATTAAAAACCTTTTGGGGGAAAAAAAAAATTTTGGGGGGGGGGAAAAAACCCCGGAAAAAGGGGGGGGGGGGAAAATTTTTTTCCCCCCAAAAAAAAAAGGTTTTTTTTTTTTTTTAAAAAAAAAAAAAAAATTTTTTTTTCCCCCCCCAAAAGGGAAAAAGGGTTTGGTTTAAAAAAAACCCCTTTTTAATAAAAGGGGGAAAAAAAATTTTTTTAAAAAAAAATTTTTAAAAAAAAAAAAAAAAAAATTTTTTTTTTTTTTAAAATTAAATTTTTTAAAAAAATTTTAAAAAATAAATTTT
>NW_026465875.1:0-13418 GCF_026875155.1 Cherax quadricarinatus
ACACTCTACCGCCGTTAGCTGTGTGTGTGTACTCACCTATTTGTGGTTGCAGGGGTCGAGTCTTAGCTCCTGGCCCCGCCTCTTCACCGGTTGCTACTGGGCCCTCTCTCTCCCCGCTCCATGAGCTTTATCAAACCTCGTCTTAAAACTGTGTATGGTTCCTGCCTCCACTACTTCATTTTCTAGGCTATTCCACTGCCTGACAACTCTATGACTGAAGAAATACTTCCTAATATCTCTCTGACTCATTGTGTCTTCAACTTCCAATTGTGGCCTCTTGTTTCTGTGTCCCCTCCCTGGAACATCCTGTCTTTGTCCACCTTGTCTATTCCATGCAGAATTTTATATGTCGTTTTATATGTCGTTAGTGTTATATTGTCATAAATTTGTGCCCCCCTAAAATTATAATACTCCAACTACTTTTAATTGTCATTGTTGTACTCAACGACCATTCTACCTCATAGTCTTAATTGTATTAAATATCTACAGACTCTATCTCCTTTTTTACAACTTACCACATCACTGTTCCATCTTATTTTTTTATAAACTAACCATAACTTGTCTTCAATAATTCTACCTCACTTTAAAAAATACTCAATTGCCCAATTTTATTCTAAATCCCTATTATTGCCCAATTTTACTTTAAACTATATTGATCAAACTTATTGTAAACTTCTTTTACTGACCATTTTTATTCCATACTTTTTTAACCTAGTATTTTCAACTACAACTTTTATATCATCCTGTCTACCATCTTACTAGCATATTATAACCAAGTCATTGCCATTTTTATTTTTATCAATTCTTTTTTTTATTATTATCTTGCTACCTTAATTTGTGTATTTTATCCTGTCAATTTAAATCTAATTATACTCTAATTTCTTGTAAACAACTTATATAAGACCTTAGTGCAATTACAATTGAGAGTCTTGTTCCTTTATTAAATTATTAGATTAATCACAGTTTTACTCTAGCTCATTCTAGCTCAATACATAATCAATACCAAATTCACTATACTAGACCATAGTGCAATTACTAGTGAGAGACTGGTGCTATTTGTAATTTGTATTTTTATATTATTAGACTAAACCTAGTTGTACTATAGCTCTTTCTAGCTCAATACATAGTCAATACCAAATTCACTATACTAGACCATAGTGCAATTACTAGTGAGAGACTGGTGCTATTTGTAATTTGTATTTTTATATTATTAGACTAAAGTTGTTGTACTATAGCTCTTTCTAGCTCAATACATAGTCAATACCAAATTCACTATATTAGACCATAGTGCAATTACTAGTGAGAGACTGGTGCTACTTTTAATTTGTATTTTTATATTATTAGATTAAATTCAGTTGTACCATAGCTCATTCTACCTCAAGACATAGTCAATACCAATTTCACTATATTAGACCATAGTGCAATTACTAGTGAGAGACTAGTGCTATTTTTAATTTGTACTTTTATATTATTAGATTAAACCTATTGTACTTTAGCTCACTCTAGCTCAAAACATAGACTCCACAAAAGTCATTATTAGACCTTAGTGCAATTACAAGTGAGAGTCTTGTTCTATTTTTAATTTGTATTTTTATATTACTAGTTTATACCTAGTTGTACTTTAGTTCATTCCAGCACAACACATAGACAACATCAACTTCATTATGTGTAGTAGTGACTATACCTGGAGTTTACCTGGAGAGAGTTCCGGGGGTCAACGCCCCCGCGGCCCGGTCTGAGACCAGGCCTCCTGGTGGATCAGAGCCTGATCAACCAGGCTGTTGCTGCTGGCTGCACGCAAACCAACATACGAGCCACAGCCCGGCTGATCCGGAACTGACTTTAGGTGCTTGTCCAGTGCCAGCTTGAAGACTGCCAGGGGTCTGTTGGTAATCCCCCTTATGTGTGCTGGGAGGCAGTTGAACAGTCTCGGGCCCCTGACACTTATTGTATGGTCTCTTAACGTGCTAGTGACACCCCTGCTTTTCATTGGGGGGATGGTGCATCGTCTGCCAAGTCTTTTGCTTTCGTAGTGGGTGATTTTCGTGTGCAAGTTCGGTACTAGTCCCTCTAGGATTTTCCAGGTGTATATAATCATGTATCTCTCCCTCCTGCGTTCCAGGGAATACAGGTTTAGGAACCTCAAGCGCTCCCAATAATTGAGGTGTTTTATCTCCGTTATGCGCGCCGTGAAAGTTCTCTGTACATTTTCTAGGTCGGCAATTTCACCTGCCTTGAAAGGTGCTGTTAGTGTGCAGCAATATTCCAGCCTAGATAGAACAAGTGACCTGAAGAGTGTCATCATGGGCTTGGCCTCCCTAGTTTTGAAGGTTCTCATTATCCATCCTGTCATTTTTCTAGCAGATGCGATTGATACAATGTTATGGTCCTTGAAGGTGAGATCCTCCGACATGATCACTCCCAGGTCTTTGACGTTGTGTTTCCCGCTCTATTTTGTGGCCAGAATTTGTTTTGTACTCTGATGAAGATTTAATTTCCTCATGTTTACCATATCTGAGTAATTGAAATTTCTCATCGTTGAACTTCATATTGTTTTCTGCAGCCCACTGAAAGATTTGGTTGATGTCTGCCTGGAGCTTTGCAGTGTCTGCAAGGGGAAGACACTGTCATGCAGATTCGGGTGTCATCTGCAAAGGAAGACCACGGTGCTGTGGCTGACATCCTTGTCTATGTCGGATATAAGGATGAGGAACAAGATGGGAGCGAGTACTGTGCCTTGTGGAACAGAGCTTTTCACCGTAGCTGCCTCGGACTTTACTCTGTTGACGACTACTCTCTGTGTTCTGTTAGTGAGGAAATTATAGATCCATCGACCGACTTTTCCTGTTATTCCTTTAGCACGCATTTTGTGCGCTATTACGCCATGGTCACACTTGTCGAAGGCTTTTGCAAAGTCTGTATATATTACATCTGCATTCTTTTTGTCTTCTAGTGCATTTAGGACCTTGTCGTAGTGGTCCAATAGTTGAGACAGACAGGAGCGACCTGTTCTAAACCCATGTTGCCCTGGGTTGTGTAACTGATGGGTTTCTAGATGCGTGGTGATCTTGCTTCTTAGGACCCTTCAAAGATTTTTATGATATGGGTGTTGTGCTATTGGTCTGTAGTTCTTTCTTTGCTTTATCCCCCTTTTGGAGTGGGCTATGTTTGTTTTTTTTTTGAAAACTGGGGGACGCCCCCCGTGTCCTGCCCCCTTTCCCATAGGAGGGAAAAAAGGCTCGTGATAGGGGCTTCTTGCAGTTCTACATGCCAAAAATACTCTGGCTATTATTTGTCCAAACTTCCAACCACTACGATATCAGTAGTAAACTAAAACACAAAACTCAGGATATAAAAAAACCCAAAAATTTTAAAACCTAGAAGTGATTGATCACGTTGACCCGATCTAAACCCCATAATCTGACACCCAATAAAAAACCCTATTGGAAATAATGCCTTTATTACACAGCATCAAAAGCCCACTATCCTAAAAAATGCTAAAAGTCTTCATATTTAACTACAACATCGGTTTTTAAGCAAACACTATGATGACCCCCTAGCACCCCTTGAATACAAAAGACCCCCTTCTCCTGCATTATTTTTACGGACCTGGCTTAAGCGGGACACAATAGATATCTACCCTCTCCGGATACACAGCAATTCACAACTGCAAAAAAAACCAATTTGGGGGGGTGGTATTGCAATCTATTACTCAAACCAATTATCGTCTTAGACCCTTTGCTTTATGTGAATAGGGGGATACATTTTTGCTAATTTTTTACTGTAAAAAACCTTTAAGACGCCAAAACAATCGGTGCCATTTACCGGATCCCCCCACAAAAAACCCCCAAAATTTCAGTGAGAAAATTAAAGTACAAATAACAAAAGAAAATGAATAAGCACCACCTTCTTTTAGTGGGGACTTCAACATCAACCTTGGGCTTACTAATATTAGCCTGTACCGATTTCATAAAACAATATAACAACAATTCTCATACCAACAGTAACAAAAACCAAACCAGGTCACTGAGACAATGAAAACCATAATAGACCAATATGGACCAACATACTACCCCCCCTTAAAAACAGGGATAATCACAGATGCACTACAGCCCACTACCCTACCTTCCTCCTGAAAAACTTTAGAAAACCACCCTTGAATCAACAAAGTCTCATTTAAATCCATGATGAGGCCCAGTAAGGAATTTCACAGCGACCTAGAGATTTTTGTTTGGGCCTACAGAATTCTCCCAAGGCCCCAATGGTATTGAGACTGGACAACATTTTTCTTAAAAAATTACTTGACTATACAACAAACTTGTCCTATAAAAACAAACAGATCAAAAAAAGGGTTTGGTTCCCCAGGGCTAACCAGCACCATTCTAAAATCCTAGACAAAAAACACCAATGAAAAGAATATGACGGGGCTTAATACCAAGATATCTTAAACACTTTTCTCAGCTCTCCCCAAAAGTAATAAAAAAACCCAAACAACTTACTACTCAATAGATTCACAGCACTAGAGGAATATAAAAAAGACCGGGAAAACACTCTCTCAGATTCTGGGGACCCAAAAACTGAGAAAAACCAAAATATTGTCTAACAAAACCTAATAAAACACCATCATCCACGAACGCTAACAAGATAAACGACTTTTCTCAAACAAGGATCAACTCGCCAGTAAAACCCCACATCCCAAATGCCCATGCCGGGGGACTACCTAGGGGTTTAATTTCCCTAATTCCTTTCTTTTGCACCAACTGAGCCCACGGAATCATTGGGATCAAAAAGTATTAAAAATAATCGGGGAATCTGTCTCGCCCCACCATTACTGTACAAGCGAGGGGCCCCCATGTCCTTTTCGCATGCTTTTTCATTAATTTTTAACAAGAAAAAGAGACTACCCCTTTCCCGAAACACTCAAGAGGAAAGGGTTACACCAATACTAAAGGGGTGACCCTACAGATTTTTAAAACAACTATGGCCAATATTACTTACCATGCTACCCAAAAAATCTTTGAAAAACTCGTTTAAAAGAGACTGTATTTTTTTATAACGGCTCAAAAATACTAAACCCCTGCCAGTTTGGTTTCAGGAAAAAAAAAGAAAAAAATGAGCAATCATAAAAATGCTAGACTGTTTTACACAGCTTTGGGAAAATAAGGAATACCCACTAGAATTTTTATTGACCTAAGAAAAACCTTTTGACACATAAACCACCAAATCCTATCCACAAACTTGACCACTACGGTATAAGAGGCCTGCGCTTGCTTATTTAAAAATCTTACATTACAAATAGGTATCAGTACATCCCCCTTAAAGACCAGCATCAGCAAAGGGGCCCACTGATACTGGATTTCCCGCGGGGAAGTGTCCTTGGCCCCCCTGCTCTTCCTCATATACATCAATCCCTTCCAAAGTACCCCAACCCTAAAAACCCATTCTCTTTGCTGATGACACGATTTATGTCATCTCTCCCCCTAATTTTGCCCCCCTCAACCCATTGTGAATGGAGGAGTGTTTAAAATATCGATTTGGTGACACCAATAAACTTCGCTTAACACTGAAAAAATTTACTATATTATTTTTTGGTAGCAGAGCAGGAGATCCCAAAATTAACTTTAAAGATTGACAACCTCTAATTACCAGAAATAATGGGGAAAATTTCCCTGGCTTATCCCTTGCAACCCTAAATTTCAGCACCCTATCCGCAATAGCCAAAAAATTTCCCAAAAAGGGTTTTGGGGATCCTCTCCAAGATACGATAACGTGCCGCAAAATGCCCTTCTCACACTCCCATCATTTTTTTATCCATACCTCACCTATGCATTTGTGCTTGGGGATCACTGCAGAAAACACACCAAAAGCCAAAATAACCCAACAAAAAGCTGCAGTAAAAAAATACAAAACCCCATCCTGGCAGCACACCCCCCCACTTTTCAAAGATCTAAACTTACTCCAGTTCAGTACCCCACACTTTCTACTTGCAATCTATTTTTACGGGGGCCTTAAACTCTAATAAAAACCTTGACCTAAAAACGCTTTTCTTGATAGTTGTGAAGAACTCACAGGCATAACACCAGACACAAACATCTCTACGACATTCCCCGTGCCCGACAAAAACCTTTAAAAAAATTAAATGTTGTAAAAGGGCCCCTAAAATCGGGAATACCCTACCTGAAAATCTAAACTGCAGACACATTCCACCTTCAAAACTCCCTTAGAAAACATCTTATCTCCCTGAACACCCGTAACAAACTACACGAATACCACCTGGGGTTACACTTACACCGCTCACTCATTTGACCATAAACGAAATTTTAAATCTCAGTCTTAAAATAATGAATCCTGTGATACCCAATCTGAACTTATACTGTGCCAAAAAAAAAGCATTCACATTCTAAACTCATAAATGTATTTAGTCATTAGCCAAAAACCCAACTTACCTCATAATTTGAAATTTTTACAATTAAGAATAAAACTAATTGCCCGAAATCCCTCCCATGCTAAGCGTTCTAGTGGTCACTCTGTAATCAAATTTCTACATGTAAACCAAACAATAACCAAAATTTTTTGGGAAAAATCGCATTGTAATCCTTATAGAGAAAAATTTTTAAATTTAAATTAATTTGAATTTGAATGTCCCCCCTGACCCCCCTGCCCTCCAGTGTCGGGGCCCAAAATTCCCTTTAATCTTTCTTCATAGGAATTCCCTTATCTGGAATAACCTTGTGGAAAACCTTTGTACTTTCTCTAGTTTTAGACGTGTTTTTATCAAGTGCGGGTTCCAAACGGGTGCTGCTTATCCAGTAGGGGCCTGACTACACGGTGTAGAGTGTCTTGAACGTTTCCCTTACTAAGGTATGGGAAATTTTGCTTTCTCAGGTTTCCCAGGTGCCCAATGCTCCCAAGCATTATTGATTGATGTGTGCTTCCGGGGGAACATGCTCGGTTTATACTCCCCCAAAATTTTTTCTCCTTGATGGGGTTTGCAGTCTTTGGGCCCCCTGGGCCTATACTGGCTGTGGTTTTTTTCTGTGCCCTTTCCCCCCTATCTTCATGCTTTCATTTGGCGGGTTTTAAAATTTCGAGAAGCATTTGCTGGACAGGTGTCCAGTTGCCCAGGTCTCTTTGAAGTCCTCCCTGGTCTCATCTGATTTAATTCCCCTCTTTAAACTTCACTCATCTGCAAACAGGGACACTTCTGAGTCTAACCCTTCCATCTTCGTTCACTATACCAAAAATACATGGTCCTAGGACCGACCCTGTGGGACCCTGCTGTCACAGGTGCCCCTGTGATACGTCATTAGTACCTACTCGTTGTTGCCTCCCTGTCATTATTCTCTATCCATTGCAGTGCCCTTCCTGTTATAGCGCCTGATCTCTGCTTCTGCACAATTCTTTTGAGGAATTTTCAAAGGCTTCTTGAGTCCAAGAAGAGCAAAAAAACCCCCCCTCTCTTCGTGTCTTTTTCTGTTTTTTTTTCAAAAAAAACTCCAGAAGGTTTGTGACACGGATTTGCCCTTTCCCTGAACCTGTCGGTTGGCATTTTTTCTCTTGTTCCCTTCCAGGTGCCAACCACTTCCTCCGATAAACTTCTCCATAACCCAGTCAGTCGTCAGTGGTCAGTCAGTCGTCAGTGGAGTCGCCAGTCGTCAGTGGTCGTCGCCAGTCTCAGTGGTCAGTCGTCAGTGTCAGTGGTCAGTCGTCAGCGCTGGGCAGTGTCACGTGAGGGCACAGACCCTGAGCTGCTTTGGGATTAGTGTGGACGGTTACAAAACATGGCTTTCTTTTTCAGTGTTTTTAAAAATTTAGGTTTGGGGAGTTGAAGGGGGAGGTTTTTTGCTTCTCCCGGAGGGTTAGGAGGCTGAGGTCCACCTCAATGGGTTGGGGAGAGGTTGGGTGGCTGGAGTTGTGGGGAATGAGGTTCTAGCAGTGAGGTGCGTCTGTCTCTCGCTGTGAGGAAGGCTGTAGTGGGGAGGTAGCAACGGCTACCGAGTGAGGTGCAGTCCAGCACCCCCGCTACAGTGGGGGTGGTTCACAGTAATGGGAGGGGGCATCGAGTAAGGAAAGTTAAGGTGAAGATCTGAAGGGAGGAAATCGCTTCTCTGTTTTTCAGGATGAATGTTTCATGGCCAGTGAAGGTAAGGGTACTACTGCCCCTGCTAATGGAGGTAAGGCATTTTTTGTGGTTGGTACTCTCAGGGGAAATAATTGACCGTGCTTTTTTTAATAGGAATAAGAAATGGAGATGAGTGTGCTTCCCTGGAGCGGTGTTGGGGGGCTTGTCAACAGGCTGGATAAGATCATTTCGAATGGGAAAAGCCCTTACGGGCTCAGTGTGGGGGAAATGATATTGGGGAAAGGGGAGGGGAGGGAAGAGCTGCCCCATAAGTAAGGTCAGCTATAGATTTTTATTAAATCTAAGGGAGGGTCCCAATCATATGTAGCATCGGCCTGAAGGGGGGTAGGAAATGAATGGTTGTCTAGGGCAATTGGTGTAAATTGCTGGCTAAAAAGTACTTTTCAAGGGAAATTGCAATCCCATTCATTGACAATGGAACAACTTTTATGGCAAACATGATATTTTGCAAAGGGGGGGGGTACTCTCCTGGGGCTGGGTGGTAGCATTGCAGACTCGATTGAGAAGGCCATTGGTGAAATGCTATGATTTTAAACGTGGGAAGATAGAGGTATGGTGGTGGGGGAAACAAGCAGGTTGCAACACTTGGGTTGGAAACAGTTAAAAGTATAAAAAGGGATTTGCATAATTATAAATTAAAAACAATAGTCAGGTCAGCAAAAAAAAAGGGGGAAACAGAGGGAGCAAGGGGTAGCTCCCTTAAAATTTACTATATAATAGCAGGGTGTAAGAAAAAAAGATAGTGAGTAAGATTAATTGCAAGGCAGGAAAATAGATATTATTGCTAGACAGAGCCGGCTCAATCTGAAAAATAAGAGATGGGCCCTTTAATGTACATACAAGGGTAAAAATTATTTTCCCCACTGACTCAACTCTGGGTCACTACGAAAGGTCCCCAAAAGCCTAAAGACAAAAAAAATGCAGATGTAATATATACGACTTAGAAAAACCCTTTGACAAATGTGACCATGGGGTAATAGCGCACAAAAGCGCGCTAAAGGAATAAAGGAAAATCGGTCGATGGATCATAATTTCCTCACTCAGAAAAACGAGATATCTCAAAAAGAGTAAAGTCCCGGGGAGCTACGGTGAAAAGCTCTGTTCCACAAGGCACGTATAGCTCCCCCTCTTGTTCCTATCCTCATATCCGCATAACAAGGATTTTCAACACAGCACCGTTTTTCCTTTGAGATGACCCCGAATCTGCATGACATTTTTCCTTCCATTGCAGACATGCAAAGGGCCCGGGGGACTCAACCAAATCTTTCAGGGGGGGGAGAAAACATATGAAGTTCAACGATGAAATTTCAATTACTCAATATGGGAAACATGAAAATAAATCTTCATCAGAGTACAAACAAATTTGGGCCCCAAAATAGGCGAAAAACCAACGTCAAAGACCCGGGAGTGTTATGTCGGAGGTTCACCTTTAAGGCCATAATTGTATCAATGCATTGCTAGAAAAATGAAGGAGGATAAAAAGAACCTTCAAAACTAGGGGGGCCCAAACCATGATGACACCTTCAGGGCCTTGTTCATCAGGGGGGATATTGCTGCACTCTAACAGCACCTTTCGGCAGGGGAAACTGCCGACAGAAATGTACAGAGAAATTTCCGGCGCGCTAACGGAGATAAAACACCTCAATTTTTGGGAGCGCTTGAGGTTTCTAAACCCGTATTCCCCGGAAAAAGCAGGGGGAGAATACTGTTATATACCCTGGAAAAAACCCAGAGGGGGCTTCCCAACTTGCACACGAAAATACTCACTACGAAAGCAAAAGACTTTGGGAGACGATGCACCATCCCCCCCAAAGAAAAGCAGGGGGGTAACTAGCCGTTAAGAGACCAACAAAAGTGTCAGGGGGCCGGGACTGTTCAACTGCCTCCCAGCCCATAAGGGGGATTACCAAAGACCCTGGCAGTCTTCAAGCTGGACTGGACAAGCACCTAAAGTCAGTTTCCGTAGCCCGGGGTGTGGTGTACGTTGGTTGGGTGCAACCAGCAGCAAAAGCCGGTTTTCAGGCCTGATCCACCAGGAGGCCTGGTCACAGACCGGGGGCCCCGGGGGCGTTGACCCCCGAAACTTTTCAGGTAAACCCCGACGGGTCAATAGGAAGGGTGGTGGAGTAGCGATGTATGTCAGAGACAATTTAAATTGTTGTGTTGACAAGATATTAAATTAGAAGCGTTGCCCCTGAATCTGTTTGGTTTTAAACTTCTCGAGGCCCAGAAAAACTAATTTTGGGTTGATTTACAGGGCCCCAAATCTTGTAGGGAGTGCAGTTTTAAAATTCTATGGGGGGAAATTCGTAAGGCATCTTCATCGAAAATGTTGTGCTAATGGGAGATTTCCAACTAAACAGACTGACTGGAGAATTTGACAGGAAATTTAGAGTCAGGTGACTTTTTTGATACGATCCAGGTTGTTTTTTAAAACAGTTTTTGCAGAGCCCCTAGGGGGAAAAAACCTCCTTGATTGTTCTTGCCGTAGGGAAACACAATTAATAATCTTGAGGTTAATGATGAGCTTGGGGAAAGTGATCACAAATCACTCAGTTTTAAAAATTTTCATGAATTCCCCTAATAAGGCAATCAAGTCTCCTCCCTGACTTTGCTTGGCTGATTTCATAGGGCTGAAAAAATTTTCTTTGGGGGGCTGAAGGAATGACCTGATAAAGGGCAGGTAGGTGGTGATGGTTGCGATATGACGTTTCCAGGGCATAGTTCTAGCTGTCAGTAAATTATTTCTAAAAAGGGAAAAAAAGATCAAACAAAAAAGATCCTAAAGGATGAACAAAGATTAAAATATCTGATTGGGCAAAAAAGAGGCATATATAGGCAAATCAAAAGAGGAGAGGGGCAATAAAAATCGATAATTCATTAAAGAGAGAAAAAAAAAGGGAATTAGAAAAGCAAAAAGGATTATGAGGTTAAAAATTGCAAGAGAAACGGGAAAAACTAAACCCAAAAGGGTTCTTTCAGGTATACAGAAGTAAATCGGGAAAAATAGGCCCACTCAAAAGTTCCTCGGGTCAGTCACTGACAGTGAAAGGAATTTAAAATTTTTAACACATATTTTCCTCTCAGTTTTTACACAGGAGGATATCAGCGATACCCCGTATGATAAATTATGTGCGGACGTAATAAATGTGCACTTTTGGGTCACAAGTACTGGCCCTTAGGCAAATGGGATAAATTAAAACCAACAAACCCCCGGGCCCTGATAAACTGTATAAAAGGGTTCTAAAGGGAAAATGTAAGAGGTTACAACCTTTGGCTAATTTTTAAAAATATCACTAAAATGGCATGGTGCCAGATAAGTGGAAAATGGAAAAATGTATACCTATTTTAAAAAAGGGGTGACAGGTTTTAGCTTCGAACTATAGACCAATAAGCCTAACCTCCATGGGGGGAAAAATTTAGGGAATCAATAATTGCCGAGGCAGTTCGTAGCCACCTTGAAAAGCATAAATTAATCAAGAATCTCAGCATGGTTTTTTTCAAAGGGGGGGTTCCTCTTTCGAATTTTTTAACTTTTTTTACTTAAAGGGATTTGAGGAGGTAGACATGGTAATGAATATGATATTGTGTATATGGGCTTCATAAGGCTTTTGCAGGGTCCCACATCCGAGACTATTGAGGGAAAATTAAAGCCATGGAATGGAGGGGGAAATTTTTTTCCCGGGAAAGAGGCATGGTTGACAAATAGGGCCCAAGGGGTTTTCAAAGGGGAAAATCAGAGGGGGAAAACGTCACGAGCGGTGTTCCCCAGGGGGCAGGTTGGGCCCCCTCTGTTCCAATCTACAAAACAATAGATGGGGCATAAAAGCGACATCGGCAAGTTTGCGATGACACCAAAATAGGCCCTCGAAATTCATTCTGACGAGGCATTGAGCACTCCAGGGAAAATTTGAATAGCTGATCAGGGTCGGAGAAGTGGGAGTCAGTTTAATAAGACAAAGCAAAGTTCTAAATGTTGGACGGACAATAACCATGCCACATAAAAACTAAATAATTAGATCTTAATATTACGGATGCGAAAAAGATTTAGGAGTTCTGGTTAGCAGTAATCTGAAACCAAGACAACGTGCATAAGTGTTCGCAAAAAAGTAATAGAATCTTGGCTTCATATCAAGAAGCATAAATAATGGGAGCCCTCGGGTTTTGTTCTTCAATCTATACACCCTTTGGTTTGGGCCTCATTTAGTTATGCTGCACTTTTTGGTCACCGTATTACAGAATGGATAAATTCCGGGGAAAATGTACAAAGGGGGACAAAGTTGACCCCTTGTATAAAAACCTTCCCTTGAGGTAGACAAAGGGGCCCTGAAACGCACTCTCTAAAAAAGACTAGAATTAGGGGGGATATGATTGGGTGTTAAATGGAAGCAGGAATAAAAAAGGGGATGTAAACATGTGCTGAAAAATTAGCCAGACAGATCGCCAATGGTTTTTTAAGTTGGAAAAATTCAGATTCGGGAAGGCTAGGAAAGTATGGTTTGGTAAAGATTTTGTGGATGGGGTGGAACAAGCTCCCAAGTACCTTTTATAAAGGCCAGAAAACGTTGTGTAGTTTTAAAAAATGGTTTGGATAAATACATGATAAGTGGGGTGGTGGAGTTAGACCTGATAGCTTTTGACCCGGTCGGTTGCCGTGTTCCTCCCTTAAGTCAATGTGACCTGCCTGACTAGGTTGGGTCATTGGCTTAACCGGTAGGGGGGAAATTGGGCCTGCCTCGCATGGGCCAGAGGCCTTCTGCAGGTTCCTTTGTTTTTTATGTTTTTTATTTTCTTATAAAATTTTCATATTAACGTCAATGACACAGGGCTATGTTTGTGCCTCTTTTTTTGTCTCCTTTTTAAAAATGGGAAAATACATTTTCCGTCTTCCATACCTCAGGTAGTTGCCCAGTTTCCCGGAAAGTGTTGAAGATTGTGGGAAGTGGCACGCACAACATTCGCTCCCTTTTAGGATCCACGGGGAGATGTTGTTGGTCCCCTTTCCTTTGAGGGATCGAGGGCCCTTAGCATTTCTTCACCCCCTCCTCATCTGTATGTATGTCGTCCAAAAACTTGTTGGTGTATTTTCCCTTTTTGGTGTCCCCCTCTGGGCTGTTTCCCCCCCGAGTCCTTTCCGCCTACTGTAAATACTTCCCTTTAAAACCGTGTTAGTCCTCACATACCTCTTTATCGTTTCTTGGGGTTTTTCTCCCCACTTCTTTCCTCAGCCTTATCACCCGGTCCTTGATGTTTTTTCTTCCTCTTAATGTGGCTA
>NW_026465876.1:0-14142 GCF_026875155.1 Cherax quadricarinatus
CCCCCAACGAAATGTCTAGGACGCGGCTCCCGGTATGTGTCCAAGGTGTCCCCATGTGTTTTTTCCCTTTTGCTCGGGGCCCCTTTGTTATTCTTTGTTCAGGAAAAGCCCCAGTGCACGTGCCCCATGTGTGTCCCCAATGCATGCAACCTGGTACGGGTGTACCTCAGTAAAGGGGAGTTTTCCAGCCTACTCTATTGGTCTTCCTCAGTGCACGGATTTTTCCAGCCACTCTAGGGGTCTTCCCCAGTGCAGGATTTTCCCCAGCCACTCTATGTGTCTTCCTCAGTGCATGGATGTTCCAGCCTACCTATTGTCTTCCTCAGTGCCGATGTTCCAGCCTACCAAGTGTCTTCCTCATCCCGGATGTTCCAGCCTTCTATTTCTTCCTCATGATGGAGGCCCCAGCCTACCTTTTTCCTTCGTGCACGGTGCCCCGCCTCTCTATGGTCTTCCCTCATGCAGGGATGTTCCACCTACTCATGTGTTTTCCCTCATGCACGGATTTTCCAGCCTACTTATGTGTTTTCCTCATGCAGGGATGTTCCCCCCTACTCTATGTGTTTCACGAAGTTTTATTAACCTAGTGTCTGAAAATTTTAATTATTCCATAGTGTCACCAAAAAGCCTTTTCCTACTCTTATTTCCCAATGAATGTCGTATATTTTAAAAGTGTCCACATGAATGTACTGTCATCCCCAGTGTCCACATAATGTAAGTCTACATGTGCCACTGAAAAAAACTGTCTACCCAACCCCCCCCCCGTGGGCCCCAAACGAATGTACGTATACCCAAGGGGCCCAAAATTTTAACTGTCATACCCATGTGTCCACAAGAATAACATATTCACCCCTCCTATCAGAAAATTATCCGAAACAGCTGGTTTCGTTACCCATCCATTGTGAACTAACCCCAGCGATGCAACCGATTTTCAGTACATTACCCACCTTCCGCAGAGGTGAAACCCTTGTAGGTTTGTTTATTGACTGTATAAAACACTGTAGAAAAAAGCTGGCAATCTTTGTTTTTTAGAAATTTAAAAACCCCCAAAGTCATTTTTTTCTGTGAGAGATCACACGCGATGGGGGTCATGGTGCCTCTTCAATTTTTTTTTTTTTTGCTCTGTGGACACACAAAGGTGACAGTGGGGGCCTCTTCAACATTGTTTTTTGCTCTTGGACACACGATGGGTCATGTGTTGCCTTTCAACATTGTTTGTTGCTCTGTGGACACGCGATGGGGATTGTGTGCTTTTAAAACTTTTTTTGTTGCTCTTGGACACACGATGGTGATATGTGTGTGCCCTTAACATTTTTTTGGCTCTGTGGACACACGATGGTTGTCAGTGTGTGCCTCTTAACATTGTTTTTGCCTGGGGGAACACGATGGGGGTCATGGTGTGGCCCTTAAACATTTTTTTTGCCTGTGGACACCAGGTGGCAGTGTGTCCCTCTTCAACATTTTTTTGTTGTCTGGGGCCGCATGGGGGTCTGTTGTGCCTTTTTCAAAAAGTTGTCTGTGGACCCATGGGGGTCAGTGTGTGCCTCTTCAACATTTTTGCCTTGGCACGCGATGGGGGGCTGTGTGTGCCTCTTCAACATTGTTGTCTGTGGACCGCGATGGTGGCCCATGTGTGGCTTTCAACATTTTTTTTTTCCTGTGGACACACGATGGGGCATGTGTGTGCCCTTAACATGTTGCTCGGGGACACGCATGGGGTCATGTTTTTGGCCTTTCAACATTGTTTGTTGCTCTGGGAAACACGATGGGGGGTCAGGGTGTGTCCCTTCAAAAATTGTTCTCTGTGGAACGCGATGGTGGTCATGTTGTGCCTTTTCAACTTTGTTTGTTGCTCTGGGGAACACAGGTGGTCATGTGTGTGCCTTTTCAAAAATTTTTTTGCTCTGGGACACGCGATGGTGGCATGTGTGTCCTCTTCAACATTGTTTGTTCCCTTGGGACACACATGGGGGTCTTTGGTGTGCTCTTCAACTTGTTGCTCGTGGACACGCGATGGGGGTCATTGTGTGCCTCTTCAACATTGTTTGTTTCTGGGGACCCACGATGGGGGTCTGTGTGTGCCTCTTCAACTTTGTTCTTGTGGACACACATGGTGGTCATGTGGGGCCTCTTCAACTTTGTTGCCGTGGACACGCGTGGGGGTCATGGGTCCCTCTTCAACATTTTTTGTTCTCTGGGGACACCGGGGTTTTCATTGTGTCCCTCTTCAACATTGTTTTTTGTTTGGGGAACACGAGGTTGTCTTGTGTGCCCTTCAACTTGTTTGTTGCTCTGGGGCACACAAAGGTGGTCATGTGTGTGCCTCTTAAACATTTTTCTCGGGACACCCCGATGGGGTCCTGTGGTGCCTCTTCAACATTGTTGTTGGGGACACGCGAGGGTGGTCATGTGGTCCCCTTTTCAAATTTTGTCTGTGGACACGCGATGGGGGTCATGTTGTGCCTCTAAACATTTTTTTGTTGTCTTGGACACACATGGGGGTCAGTGTGTGCCTCTTCCCTTGTTGCTCTGTGGACACGCGTGGTGGCTGTGTGGCCTCTTAAACATTGTTTGTTGCTCTGGGGACACACGGGGTGTATGTTGTGCCCTTCAACATTTTTTGCTCGTGGACACGCGATGGTGGTCAGGTGTGCCTCTTCAACATTTTTTTTGTTCCCCCGTGGACACACGATGGTGGCATGGGGTCCCTCTTAAACATTGTTGCTCGTGACACGCATGGTGGCATGTGTGTGCCTCTTCAACATTGTTTTTTGCTCTGGGGGACACACGGGTTGCTTTGGGGTTCCCCTTTTCACATTTTTGTTCTCTGTGGACCACGATGGTTGTCATGTGTGGCCTTTTTCAACATTGTTGCTCTGTACACACGTGGTGGTCTGTGTGTGCCCTTCAACTTGTTGCTCTGTGGACACGCATGGGGGCATGTGGTGCCTCTTCAACATTGTTTTTGCTCTGTGGCCCAAACGATGGTTTTTTCATGTGGTCCCTTTCAACATTGTTGCTCTGTGGACCGCATGGTTGTCATTGTGTCCCCTTTTCAACATTGTTTGTTGCTCTGTGGCCCCCGAGGGTTGTCATGTGTGGCCTCTTCAACATTGTTGCTTGGGAAACACATGGTTGTCAGTGTGTGCCCTCTTAAATTTTTGCTCGGGGGACCCCACGAGGGTTGTCATGTTGTCCTCTTCAACATTTAAATAAAAGGACACAAGTGCAATAATGGACTTTATTGGGGCAACGTTTCGCTCTCCAGGAGCTTTATCAAGCAAGAACCCCCTGAAAACAGTAAACCCGCCATCAATGTCCCTCCTTTATACTACACAAAGCACTTTACAGAGAGTGAACACTGAAAAAAACCTGCCCTTTCCTCTATATTGCCAACCTATTTTTTTTACCCAAGTAATAGCTTTTTTTATCCTTTTACCTTGTACGAATTAATTGCTCTACCATATTGTATTATTTTTGTTACTACACACTCTACTACTCTACACTACTACTACTACCACTAATGAAACTAAATGGTACCTCACTAGATTGCACCTCACTCAGAGCCTTATATACCCTCTTGTCCAGTTTGTTAAATGGCTTGAAAAGCCCTGGAGGCGAAACGTTGCCCAATAAATGTCACATTAGTTTCGCTTTTGCCTTTTACTTTTCATATTGTCGGTAAATTTTTACCAACTTTTTACAATCTCTTCAACATTTTTGTTGCTCTTGGGCACACGATGGTTGTCATGTGTGGCCCCTTCGCTTTTTGCTTCTGTGGACACACGAGGTTGTCATGTGTGTGCCCTTCGACATGTTGCTCTGTGGACACACGTGGGTTTGTCATGTGTGTGCCTCTTCGACATTTTTGCTCTTGGACACACGATGGTTGTCATGTTGTGCCCTTCGACATTGTTTCCTGTTGGGCACACGATGGTTTCATGTTGGGCCTCTTTTGAATTGGGTTTCCTGTGGGAAAACGGGGTTGTCTTGTGTGCCTCTCCAGCGGGTTTGCTGCTCTATGCATGGCATTTTTTATACCATCGATAATGATAAGCTCGAGGGGTCATACGGCCTGGGAATAGCAAAAATCAAGGGAAAGAGGGGTTTCCATTCAATGAATCGGTATATTTTGATTAAAAATATATTTTCTTTTGGCTTATTTTATATTCCTTTATAAAAGACATGATATATTGAAATTCACAAAAAAATAAACTTTTTTTTGTGGTTTAAAAAAAGACGGTTATAGAGTGTAGAGAAACTTTTGTTGAGACCCGTTCAATTCTTTTTAATTTTTTTTAATAAAAACTTGTCAAAGTGTTTTTTGTGCACAAGTGCAACGTTCCAAAATACCTGCCAGTCATGGTTTCCTTCTGTTTAAAAGTTTTACATTGAGTGTAAAAAAAGAACAATCAACTCAAAACACAAGTGAGGTAAAACAAAAACATGATCAACCATTTAAAATGTTTTTAAAAAAAGAATTGATCAAGTACCAATGTAGTGAAAACAGAACATGATAAGTCATCACAAGTGTAGTGTAAAACAGAACATGATCAAATCACAAGGTAGTGTAAAACAAACATGATCAAATCATCACAAGTGTAGTGTAAAAAAGAACATGATCAACTCATTACGTTTACTTCAGTATGGTTGCTGCTAATGGCTCTTGAAGCGTATCAAATATATGGGGTCTGAAGGCTGCAGTCACCCCATCACACAGGGGAACAGGTGACCTGCAGTACCAGGTGACAAATATATTTTTTTCCAAGAAATAAAAGGAAAACAATAAGAAACAAAAACTTTTGGTGTACAAAACCCTTTTCATGGTGTTTACCACATCCCTGGTGTTGAAGTGGGCGCAGCCGCGGGCAGCCCTGGTTCCCCGGAACAACAATATACTTTCAAGTTTTTGAACCAAAACCAAATTATAGCAAGCCATGTATTTACTTTCAGACTTGTTAGGTTATGACTGAGAGGTTTATATAGAAGGTACGAGACATTAATGTGTATGTTGTGTGTGTGTGTGTGTGTGTATGTGTATTGTGTGTGTGTGTGTGTGTGTGGTGTGTGTGTGTGTGTGTGTGTGTGTGTGGAGTGTGTGTGGTGTGTCATGTGTGTCTGGTGTGTTGTGTGTGTGTGTGTGTGTTGTGTGTGTGTGTGTGTGTGAGTGTGTGTGTGTGGTGTGTACAGTATGAAGGTGGTCTATAAAGCGTGCTTCACAAAACTTATATCTTATCGTCAATTTCACTACTGCCTACATTAACTTGACTTGTATGGTAACTTATTATTATGATTTATATATATATATATATAATATATATATATAAATATATATATATATAAAATATATATATATATAAATATAACATATATATATACATAAATATATACATAATATATTCCATATATATATAAATATATATATATATATATATATATATATATATATATATAATATATATATTATATATATATATATATATATACACGCGCGCGCGCGTGGGTACGGTGCTAGCAAGATTCTCTCTGCATTTCTTATAAAAAAAGAGCGCATAATAGTATGCATGTTTTGGCTTAAAACACGACTGCCATCATTTCCTAGCACCCTAAATATGATACATTTATTGCCACAATACGACTCTTGATAACTTTTTTCAGCTGGTAGGCGGCAAGTGTGTATATCTAGGTGTAGTAATGTTGTACGGTTCAGTATAGGTGAGAAGCTGGCGACGGTTTGTGTGTGTAATATACTGTGGGCTGGGCCGTAATATGGCATATCTCCTTGATAATACTTGTATGGTAAGCGGATATACTTCTTGCCATATTCCCTCGCTGCCTCACTTATGACCCATTGTTGAAGCTGCCCTTCTGTGACCAGCCCAACCTTCCACACGGCACTCCTCACAGATGTACTAGAACACCACGGCACTCCTCACAGTGTACTAGCCACCACGACAACTCCTCCAACAGTGTAGCTAGCCCACCACGGCACTCCTCACAGTGTAATAGCCCACCACGACACTCCTCACAGTGTACCTAAGCCCACCACGGCACTCCTCACAGTGTACTAGCCCACCACGCACTCCTCACAGTGTACTACTAGCCCACCACGACACTCCTCACAGTGTAACTAGCCCACCACGACACTCCTCACAGTGTAACTAGCCCACCACGGGCACTCCTCACAGTGTACTAGCCCACCACGGCACTCCTCAAACAGGTACTAGCCCACACGACACTCCTCACAGTGTACTAGCCCACCATACGGCACTCCTTCACAGTGGGTACTATAGCCCACCACGGCACTCTCTCACAGTGGTACTAGCCCACCACGACACTCCTCACATGTACAGCCCCACCACGGCACTCCTCACAGTGTACTAGCCCAACACGACACTCCTCACAGTGTACTAGCCCACCACGACACTCCTCACAGTGTATAGCCCACCACGGCACTCCTCACAGTGTACTAGCCCACCACGACACTCCTCACAGTGTACTAGCCCCACACACGGCACTCCTCACAGTGTACTAGCCCACCACGGCACTCCCACATGTACTAGCCCACCACGGCAACTCCTCACAGTGTACTAGCCCACCACGGCACTCCTCACAGTGTACAGCCCACCAATCGACACTCCTCACAGTGTACTAGCCCACCACGACACTCCTCACAGTGTACTAGCCCACCACGACACCCTCACAGTGTACAAGCCCACCACGAACTCCTCCAGTGTAAACTAGCCACCACGACACTCCTCCAGTGTACTAGCCCACCCACGGCACTCCTCACAGTGTACTAGCCCACCACGGCACTCCTCACAGTGTACTAGCCCACCACGACACTCCCTCACAGTGTACTAGCCCACCACGGCACCTCCTCACAGTGTACTAGCCCACCACGCGACACTCCTCACAGTGTACTAGCCAACGCACGACACTCCTCACAGTTGACTAGCCCACCACGGCACTCCCTCACAGTGGTACTACCCACCACGACACTCCCAACGATGTACTAGCCCACCACGGCACTCCCTCCACAGTGTACTAGCCCACCACCGACACTCCTCACAGAGTGTACTAGCCAACACGGCACTCCTCACAGTGTACTTATCCCACCACGGCACTCCTCACAGTGTACTAGCCACACACGGCACTCTCTCACAGTGTACTAGCCCACACGGCACTTCCTCCTTCACAGTGTACTAGCCCACCACGAACACTCCTCACAGTGTACATTAGCCCACCCACGCACTCCTCACAGTGTACTAGCCCACCCAGGCACTCCTCACAGTGTACTAGCCCACCACGACACCCTCACAGTGTACAAGCCCACCAAGACACTCCTCACAGTGACTAGCCCACCAACGCACTCCTCACAGTGTTCTAGCCCACCACGACATACTCCTCACAGTGTACTAGCCCACCACGGCACTCCCTCACAGTGTAACTAGCCCACCACGACACTCCTCACAGTGTACTAAAGCCCACCACGGCACTCCTCACAGTGTACTAGCCCACCACGGCACTCCTCACAGTGTACTAGCCCACCACGAACCCTCCTCACAGTGTACTAGCCCACCACGAACAACTCCTCACAGTGTACTAGCCCACCACGACACCTCCTCACAGTTGGTACTTAACCCACCACGACACTCCTCACGAGTGTACTAGCCCACCAACACACTCCTCACAGTGTAACTACCTCCACCACGACACTCCTCACATGTGTACTATAGCCAACCACGACACTCCTCAACATGTACTAGGCCCCACCACGACACTCCTCACAGTGTAGCTAGCCCACCACGACACTCACTCACAGTGTACTAGCCCACCACGGCACTCCTCACAGTGTACTACCCACACGACACTCCCACAGTGTATCTAGGCCCACCACGACACTCCTCACAGTGTACTAGCCCATCCACGGCACTCCTCACAGTGTACTACCCCACCACGACACTCCTCACAGTGTACTAGCCCACACACGGCACATCCTCACAGTGTACTAGCCCACCACGACACTCCTTCACAGTGGTACTAGCCCACCACGGCACTCTCACGTGTAACTACTAGCCCCACCACACGGCACTCCTCACAGTGTACTAGCCCTCCCACGACACTCCTCACAGTTACTAGCCCACCACGACACTCCTCACAGTGTACTAGCCCAACCACGAAACTCCTCACATTGTACTAGCCCAACACGACACTCCTCACAGTGTACTAGCCCACCAACGACACTCCCTCACAGTGTATCTAGCCCACCACGGCACCTTCCAGTGTACTTAGCCCACCACGGCACTCCTCACAGTGTACTAGCCCCACCACGACACTCCTCACAGTGTAACTAGACCCACCACGGCACACCTCACAAGTGTACTAGCCCACCACGGCACTCCTCACAGTGTACTAGCCCACCACGACACTCCTCACAGTGTACTAGCCCACCACGGCACTCCTCACAGTGTACAAGCCCACCACGAACACTCCCACAGTGTACTAGCCCACCACGGCACACCCACAGTGTACTAGCCCACACGGCACTCCTCACAGTGTACTACCCACCACGGCACTCCCACAGTGTACTACCCCACCACGACAAACTCCTCACAGTGTACTAACCCAACCACGACACTCTCACAGTGTACTTACCCCACACGACACTCCTCACAGTGTATCTAGTCCCACCACGACACTCCTCACTGTGTACTACCCACCACGACAACTCCTCACAGTGTACTAGCCACCACGGAACTCCTCACAGGTACTAGCCCACCACGGCACTCCTCACGTGTACTAGCCCACCACGACACTCCTCACAGTGTACTAGCCCACCACGTGCACGTCCTCACAGTGTACTACCCACCACGACACTCCTCCAAGTGTACTAGCCCACCACGGCACTCCTCACAGTGTATCTACCACACCACGGCAACTCCTCACAGTGCACTAGCCCACCACGGCACTCCTTACACAGTGTACTAGCCCACCATCGCACTCCTCAGAGTGTACTAAGCCCACCACGACACATCCTCACAATGTACTAGCCCACCATCGGCACTCCTCACAGCGTACTAGCCCACCACGGCACTCCTCACAGTGTACTAGCCCACCACACGACACTCCTCACAGTGTACTAGCCACCACGACACCCTCACAGTTACTAGCCACCACGGCACGTCCCTCACAGTGTACTATGGCCCACCACGACACTCCTCACAGTGTACTAGCCCACCCCGGCACTCCTCACATTGTACTAGCCCAACCACGAACTCCTCCCAGTTACTAGCCCACCGACGGCACTCCTCTCAGTGTACTAGCCCACCACGGCACTCCCACAGTGTACTAGCCCACCACGACACTCCTCACAGTGTACTAGCCAACCACGTACACTCCTCACAGTGTACTACCCCACCACGACACTCCTCACAGCGTACTACCCCACCACGACGACACTCCTCACAGTGATAGCCCACCAACGACACTCTCACAGTGTACACCCACCACGACACTCCTCAACAGTGTACTACCCCCACCACGACACTCCTCACAGTGTACTAGCCCACCACAACACTCCCTCACATGTACAAGCCCCACCCACGACACTCTTCACAGTGTACTAGCCCACCACGGCACTCCTCACAGTGTACTCAGCCCACCACGGCACTCCTCACAGTGTACTAGCCCCACCACGGCGACACTCCTCACAGTGTACTACCCACCACGACACTCATCACAGTTACTATACACCCGCCCAAGACATTCTCCTCACAGTGTATTACTACCTCACCACGACACTCCCTCACAGTGTACTACCCCACCACGACACTCCCTCACAGTGTACTACCCACCACGACCACTCCTCAACAGTGGTACTAGCCACCACGACACTCCTCACAGTGTACTAGCCCCACCCCGACACTCCTCACAGTGTACTACCCCACCATCCGACACCTCCTCACAGTGTACTACCACCCCACCCCAACCACGACACTCCTCACAGTGTAACTAGCCCACCACGACACTCCCTCACAGTGTACTACCCCACCACGACACTCCTCACAGTGTTACCTAGCCCACCACGACACTCCTCACAGTGTACTAGCCCACCACCGACACTCCTCACAGTGTACTATACTAGCCCACCACGACACTCCTCACAGTGGACTACCGCCACCACGACACTCTCAGAGGGGGGGGGCAGTGTACTCGCCCACCAACGACACTCCTCACAGTGGTACTAGCCCACCAGGGGGGGGGCGACACTCCCTCACAGTGTACTAGCCCACCACGACATCCTCACAGTGTAACTTACTAGCCCCACCATTCCACGACACTCCTCACAGTGTACTAGCCCACCACGACACTCCTCACAGTGTACTAGCCCACCACGGCACTCCTCACCAGTGTACTAGCCACACACGACACTCCTCACAGTGTACTAGCCCAACCACGGCACCTCCTCACAGTGTACTAGCCCACCACGACACTCCTCACAGTTACTAAGCCCACCACGACACTCCTCAAATAGTGTACTAGCCCACTCAACGCACTCCTCACAGTGGTACTAGCCCACCACGGGCACTCTCACAAGTGACTAGCCCACCACGACACTCCTCACAGCGTACTAGCCCACCACGGGCACTCCTCACAGTGTACTAGCCACCCACGGACACTCCTCACAGAGTGTAGGATGAGGCCGTTAGCCCGAGGTGAGGGAGAAGAGAGAGAGAGAGAGAGAGAAGAGAGAGAGGAGAGAGAGAAGCGAGAGAGCGAGAGAGAGAGAGAGAGAAGAGGAGAGAGAGAGAGAGAGAGAGAGAGAGAGAGAGAGTGGAGAGAAGAGGAGAGAGGATGACGAAGATGGTAATGGAGGTAAGAGTGAAGAAGGGGTGGAAAAAAAATAAAGTAATTTATCTCCTAGTTATTGTTGTGCTGAGACACCACCCCTTCCCTTCCTCCCTACCCTTCCCTTCCTCCCTACCCTATCCCTTCCTCCCTAATGCTTTCCTTTCCCTCCCCCCTTCCCTTCACTCCCTTACTGCTTCCTTTCCTCCCTCCCTACCCTTCCCTTCCTCCCTTACAGCTTCTCCTTTCCCTCCTCCCTACCCTTCCTTCCCCTACCCTCCCTTCCCCCTTACTGCTCCTTTCCTCCCTCCCTACCCTTCCCTTCCTCCCCTACTGCTTCCTTTCCCTTCCCTCCTACCCTCCCATTCTCTCCTTTACTGCTTCCTTTCCCCTCCCCTCCCTACCCTTCCCTTCCTCCTTACTGCTCCTTTTCCCTCCCTCCCTACCCTTCCCTTTCTCCCTTTACTGCTTCCCTTTCTCCGCTCCCCTACCCTTTCCCCCCCCATACTAACATCCTTTCCCTCCCTCCCTACCTTCTCCCTTCCTGCCTTACTGCATCTTTCCCTCCCTCCCTCCCTACCTTTCCCTTCCTCCCTACTGCTTCCTTTCCTACCCTTCTCCTTCCTCTCTTTACTGCTTCCTTCCACCAAATCACCTCCCTCCCTCCCTAACCCTCCCCTTCCTCCCTTACTGCTTCTTTCCCTCCCTCCCTAACCCTTCCTTCCTCCCTTACGGCTTCCTTTCCCTCCTCCCTACCCTTCCCTTCCTCACATACTGCTTCCTTTCCCTCCCTCCTCCCTACCCTTACCCTTCCTCCCTTACTGCTTCCTTTCCCTCCCTCCCTACCCTTCCCCTTCCTCACTTACTGCTTCCTTTCCCTCCCTCCCTCCCTTACCCTTCCCTTCCTCCTTACTGCTGTCCTTTCCCTCCCTCCCCTCCCTACCCTTCCTCTTCCTCCCTTACTCCTTCCTTTCCCTCCCTCCTAACCCTTCCCTTCTCCCTTACTCCTTCCCTTTCCCTCCCTCCCTACCCTTCCTCTCCTTACCCTTCCTTTCCCTCCCTCCCTACCTTCCCTTCCTCCTTACTCCTTCCTTTCCCTCCCTCCCTACCCCTTCCCTTCCTCCCCTACTGCTTCCTTCCCTCCTCCCTACCCTTCCCTTCCTCACTTACTGCTTCCTTTACCCTCCCTCCCTCCCTACCCTTCCCTTCCTCACTTACTGGCTTCCTTTCCCTCCCCCCTCCCTACCTTCCCTTCCTCCCCTTAGTACTCCTCCTTTCCCTACCTCCCTACCCTTCCCTTCCTCCCTTTACTCCTTCCTTTCCCTCCCTCCCTACCCTTCCCTTCCTCCCTTATTCCTTCCTTTCCCTCCTCCCTACCCTTCCTTCCTCCCTTACTCCTTCCTTTCCCCTCCCTCCCTCCCGACTCTTTCACTTCCCTCCCTCCCTACCCTTCCCTTCCTCCCTTACTGCTTCCTTTCCCTCCCTCCATACCCTTCCCCTTCCTCACTTACTGCTTCCCTTCCCTCCCTCCCTCCCTACCCTTTCCCTTCCTCACTTACTGCTTTTCCTTTCCCTCCCTCCCTCCTACCCTATCTCCCTTCCTCACCTTACTCCTTCCTTTCCCTCCCTCCCCTACCACTTCCCTTCCCCCTTACCCTCCTTTCCCTCGCCTCCCTACCCTTCCCTGATCCTCCCTTCACGTGCTCCTTTTTCCCTCACCTCCCTCCCTAACCCTTCCCTCCCCTCCTTACTCCTTCCTTTTTCCCTCCGCTCCCTACCCTTCCCTTCCTCCCTTACTCCTTCCTTTCCCTCCCTCCCTACCCTTCCCCTTGCCTCCCTTACTCCCTTCCTTCTCCCTCCCTCCCTACCCTTCCTTCCTCGCCCTTACCCTTCCTTTCCTCCCTCCGTTCATAACACTCTCTTGGAGAACTGCTGGGTGTTGTAGTGCTAACTTCATATTCACTTCCAGTGCTATCATCACCTGTGTTTACATTATAAACCCAGAAGTTTCTTCAAGATCTGACAACGGGAAGGTCAGTGTTGTAAACACAGTGTGGCAAAGGTCTCCTGCTGGCTCCCAGTCACGATATTCCAACTGACTTTCTTGTATCGACTCCAAACTTTTACATTCCCATCACAAATAACAATCGTCGTGGTGGTTTCTTCGGTTCTTCTCCTCACCATAGGCACACCCAAGTTTAAACTTTTTTTTTTGTCTATTCTTCCACTGTCTTAAGAACTCTACTCTACACCAGGTTTGCAAACCATATGGGGAGCCCAAGACTTGTCTTGATCTCCAAGCCCCACCTCCAAAATAAGCAAGAATCCGTGTTTTAACAAAATCTGTGATGTTTTGTTCTTGCTATAGAAAACAGTATTTGCCACAAATGTAGTAAAATGCTACACTGTTTAAGCAGACTCTCAGTGAATAATTCATGTTTATCCTGAAAAAATAAAATAAAGCTTACCATATTGTCAGTGGTCGTTGGTTGACATAACTTTCGCATTAATTCATTTAAAAATAAAATTAAAAAAAAAATAAAAGTAAATGTATAAGCAATTTGTCACTACATATAGCACATAACACCGCTATGGCTAATTTCCCTGTTAACTGAGGGTAGGTATGCAATATCTCACAAACTAGATAATTTGAAAACCTACTGCTATTTTCGAATTCCTCAAACAACCCACCCATAACCACACACACATTAAACGAATTTTTATAATATAAACACCGCAGATAAGTCACCCTGAAACCACTGTACATGAATACAATAGAAGAAAGGGAGGCCTCGAACAGTGGTGATGAACGTAGCAGGATCATAGGTGTACCACTACAGGAAGCTGTCTGAGAACCTTCCAATCCTAAGCCTCGTAGTTCAGTGCTGGTCCCTCCAACTCTCAGCAACCACGGTTTACTGTCCATTTTAATTATGTGTGTATATATAAATATATATATATATATAAATATATATATATATATATATAAATATATATATATATATATAATAATAATATATATATATTCATGCACCACACAAAACAAGCGGGTATAAACAAAGAAAGATCGTAGTCAGCAGATTAGAAATTGGCTACTGGACGGTCAAGATTCCCAAGGCAGCGCTCTAGTCCACTCGGCCACACAATTGCCACGTAGACTGGCAGCCTGGTTCACAAGCCATGTTTCTCTTTTCCCAGCCCGGCATCTTATCCGGGAATCCTGGAATCTTGACTGTCCCCAGTAGTAGTTTCGAATTCCTCTCTGACTGCGATTCTTTCTTTGCATATACC
>NW_026465877.1:0-12732 GCF_026875155.1 Cherax quadricarinatus
AAAAAACTACAAGAAAGGGGACTACACGGGATGAGGAACTTCCTGAAGGGTTTCAGTGGAACAGACAATTGGCAGGGAAGTCAGTTAATGAGATGATGGAATATGTAGCAACAATGTGCAAGGAGGCTGAGGAGAGGTTTATCCCCAAAGGGTAACAGGAATAATGAAAAAGCCAGGATGAGCCCATGTTCCCCCAAAGGTGCACGGAGGAAAAAAACCAAGTGTGCTAGGGAATGGAAGAAATATAGAAGACAAAGGACCCAGGAAAATAGGAGAGCAGTCGTAGAGCCAGAAATGAATATGCACAGATAAGAAGGGAGGCCCAACGACATATGAAAACGACATAGCAGCGAGAAAGCCAAATCTGACCCAAAAACTGTTATACAGCCACATCAGGAGGAAAACAACAGTCAGGATCAGGTAATCAGGCTAAGGAAGGAAGGAGGAGAGGACAACAAGAAATGACCAAGAAGTAAGTGAGGAACTCAACAAGAGATTTAAAGAAGTGTTCACAGAGGAGAAAGAAGCGGCTCCAGAAAGACAGAGAGGTGGGGCACACCACCAAGTGCTGGACACAGTACACACAACCGAGGAAGAAGTGAAGAGGCTTCTGAGTGAGATAGATACCTCAAAGGCAATGGGGCCGGATAACATCTCTCCATGGGTCCTGAGAGAGGGAGCAGAGGAGCTATGTGTACCCCTAACAACAATATTCAATACATCTATCGAAACAGGGAGATTGCCTGAGGCATGGAAGACAGCAAATGTAGTCCCAATCTTTAAAAAAGGAGACAGACATGAAGCACTAAACTACAGACCAGTGTCACTTACATGTATTGTATGTAAAGTCATGGAGAATATATCAGGAGAAGAGTAGTGGATACACTAGAAAGGAATGATCTCATGGTTTCAGGGACGGGAAATCTTGTGTCACAAACCTACTGGAGTTCTATGACATGGTGACAGCAGTAAGACAACAGAGAGAGAGGGATGGGTGGATTACATTTTCTTGGACTGCAAGAAGGCGTTTGACACAGTTCCACACAAGAGATTAGTGCAAAAACTGGGAGGACCAAGCAGGGATAAGAGGGAAGGCACTACAATGGATCAGGGAAGTACTTGTCAGGAAGACAGCAGCGAGTCATGGTACGTGGCGAGGTGTCATGTGTGGGCATCTGTGACCAGCGGGGTCCCACAGGGGTCAATCCTAGGACCAGTGCTGTTTGTGGTATTTGTGAACGACATGACGGAAGGAATAAAACTCCGAAGTGTCCCTGTTTGCAGATGACGTGAAGTTGATGAGAAGAATTCATTCGATCGAAGACCAGGCATAACTACAAGGGATCTGGAAGGCTGCAGCCCTGGTCCAGTAATTGGCTACTGGAGTTAAATCCCCCAGGCAAATTAAATTTGGGGGGGCAAAAAAACCCGAGCGGAGTAAGTCTAGGGGGGCCAGAGACTAAAAACCTCCTCAAAAAAAAAAGATTTTGGGGGGTGAGTATAACACCAGGAAATCTCCCCGAAGCCACTAAACCAAATAACTGCTGCAGCAATGGGCGCCTAGAAACCTCAGAACAGCATTCCGACATCTTAATAGGGGTTTTCAGGACCTTCCCCGTGTACGTTGGCCATTTGGGGAGATGCGGCACCGTTTGGAACCCACCCCTAGCCAAGCACGAAAAGAAAACAGGAAAGTGCAAAGGTTTGCAACAGACAGTCCCAAGCTAAAAGATAGTCCCGAGGAGAGGTTTAAAGGGAAATCCCCCCCCCCCCCCCCCCCCGGGCGACACAAAGGAAAGGAAGATAGGGGGGGCATGAAAACGACTAAAAAAATACTGGAGGAATTGACAAGGTGGACAAAGACAGGATGTTCCGGGAATTTAGCCAGTAAAAGGGGCACGTTGGAATTTGAAGCACGTGTCACGGGAGTTGGGAAATTTTTTCAGCCACAAAGTAGTCAGTAAGTGAATAGTTGGGAAGCGATGTAGTGGGGCAGGAAATGCTTCATGGGTTAAGCAGATTTTGATAAAGCTAGGGTTTCAAGAGGGGCCCCTAGTAGCGATCATAAAAGAGGCGGGGCCAGAGTGGACTCGCCCTGCAACCTCAACTAGGTGATACAACTAGGGAGTAAAAACACAACACACATAATGGCTTGCTAGACAAAATGTTAACACACACACAAAACACACACACACAAGCGGGGTTTTTCCCAAGGGGTCAGTCCAAGGACTGGCTGTTCTTTGTATTGGAACACATAACGGAAGGGATAGACTGAAGGTCCTTGTTTGCAGATGTGTGAAGTTAATGAGAAAAATCAAATCGGATGAGGATCATGCAGGACTACAAAGAGACCTGGCAGGCTACCAATCCTGGTCCAGCAACTGGCTCCTTGAGTTTAACCCTGCCAATGCAAAGTCTGAAGATTGGGGAAGGGCAAAGAAGACTGCAGACACAATATAGTTTAGATGGCCAAAGACTGCAAACCTCGCTCAAGGAAAAAGATCTGGGGGTGAGTATAACACCGAGCATATCTCCTGAGGCGCAAATCAATCAGATAACTGCTGCAGCATACGGGCGCCTGGCAAACCTACGGATAGCGTTCCGATACCTCAGTAAGGATTCGTTCAATACTCTGTATACCATTTATGTCAGGCCCATACTGGATTATGCAGCACCAGTTTGGAATCCACACCTAGTCAAGCATGTCAAGAAATTAGAGAAAGTGCAAAGGTTTGCAACAAGACTAGTCCCAGAGCTACAGGGATTGTCCTACGAAGAAAGGTTGAGGGAAATCGGTCTGACGACACTGGAGGACAGGAGGGTCAGGGGAGACATGATAACGACATATAAAATACTGCGCGGAATAGACAAGGTGGACAAAGACGGGATGTTCCAGAGAAGGGACACAGACACAAAGGGTCACAATTGGAAGTTGAAGACTCAGATGAATCAAAGGGATGTTAGGAAGTATTTCTTCAATCATAGAGTAGTCAGGCTGTGGAATAGCCTAGAAAGTGACGTAGTGGAGACAGGAACCATACATAGTTTTAAGACGAGGTTTGATAAAGCTCATGGAGCCGGGAGAGAGAGGGCCCAGTAGCAACCGGTGAAGAGGCGGGGCCAGGAGCTACGACTCGACCCCTGCAATCACAAATAGGTGAGTACAAATAGGTGTGTACACACACTTAGGAATCGTTCAGGACCCTGTACACCGTCTACGTTAGGCCCATATTGGAGTATACGGCACCAGTTTGGAATCCACACTTTTCCAAGCATGTAAAGAAACTAGAGAAAGTGCAAAGGTTTGCAACAAGACTAGTCCCAGAGCTAAGGGGTATGTCCTACGAGGAGAGGTTAAGGGAAATCGACCTGACGACACTGGAGGACAGGAGAGATAGGGGGTGTCGTAGGGGGTTCTTAAGGAGATATGATGGATAAGGTAAACTCACTTGCCTGTTTGATGTCTATCCGTGGAGTGAGTTTACCTTATCCATCATATCTCCTTAAGAACCCCCTACGACAGGGGGGACATGATAACGACATACAAAATACTGAGAGGAATCGACAAGGTGGGCAAAGACAGGATGTTCCAGAGATGGGACACAGCAACCAGGGGACACAGTTGGAAGTTGAAGACACAGATGAATCACAGGGATGTTAGGAAGTATTTCTTCAGCCACAGAGTAGTTAGGAAATGGAATAGTTTGGGAAGCGATGTAGTGAAGGCAGGATCCATACATAGCTTTAAGCAGAGGTATGATAAAGCTCAGGGTTCAGGGAGAGTGGCCTAGTAGCGACCAGTGAAGAGCCAGGGCCAGGAGCTAGGACTCAACCCCTGCAACCTCAACTAGGTAAGTACAATTAGGTGAGTACAACTAGGTGAGTGCACACACACACACACACACACACACACACACACACACACGCACACACACACACACACACACACACACACACGCAACACACACACACACACACACACACACACACACACACACACACCTAGAACTTTGTCATATTTTTTAACTGTCAAAGGAAAATGCACATATCAAGAAACAGATTAGCTTGGGCATTGCTAGACACCTTGTGAAAAGGTTCAAGGCAACGTGGGCATCCGAATTTAAGAAATTATTCACGTATCAGCAAAAGAATATAGCAAAATTGTCACATTGTTACACTGCTGGATGTATATTGACGTAACTTTGGTATAAAAATGGCAAAAGGAACAGGTGAACGTAACTGAAGAGGTTGTATCAAATGCTAAGCATTCATTTAAATGATAAACAAAATAATAAGTGATGAATGGTTTTGAAAACCGACAAGTTGAAGAACTGAGACATTTATGCAACATATGGGAATCTTTACTGAAGAAACGTTTCGCCACACAGTGGCTTCATCAGTCCAATACAAATCAGAAGGGTGTAAGGAGAGGAGGAGCTTGAGGCAATCAGTCCCTGGGATCTTGGTACAAAGACTTCTTCAGAGCTTGTCCAACCTGTGGACGAAGACATACTTCGACTAGTGGATGGTACCACTATGACCCCGCCTCTTCCTGCTTCGCCTCACCTGTCTGCAGTATATAAGCCACTGCTACCGCCCTGTGCTGTACTTTCTACAAGACTGATGGACTGAACACATCGACTCCAGGCTGAGGGACTGATTACCTCAAACTCCTCCTCTCCTTACACCCTTCTGGTTTGTAATGGACTGATGAAGCCACTGTGTGGCGAAACGTTTCTTCAATAAAGATTCCCATATGTTGCATAAGTGTCTCAATTATTCAAAATAATAAGAAGACATGTCATTTCTTCGTAAGTTCCAGGAGACCAGAAGGTGTCCAGTCTACAGAAACATGTACAGCAAATGCAGAAAAGAAGTCATTTCTCAATGCTTGTAGCACCAAATTATTCCTATAATGGAGAAAAGAATGTAATAAAAATGCAAAATGTGTTTGTGCATTTAACTGTAATTTGACTCTCCGTGCTTACAAAAATAATGACATTTTATGGTAATGACTGTTAGCAGAGTCTATTATAGTTTTGGGCAATATCACTATTGAAAGAATCAATTAAAAACATAAAAAAATAGACTAGTCTGTTACGAGTGACAGCGGTGAGATGCTGAATAAAGAAATGGAGGTGTGAGAGAGAGATGAGAAAATATTTTAAGAAACTGTTTTCTGTGAACGATAAAACGGAGAAAGAATTTAAGTCTGCAGTCTCCTCTTTGTTGCATCATTCAAGTGTTATTATTCACATCCCATCTACCCGCCCCCCCTCCCCCCCAAAAAAAATAAAGCTGGGGCTGCTATACATTAATACATTCCGTGTTTGCATATAATGATATTCTTCTTTACTTTCATAGATTCGTCTTGTGCACATGTATACACTAAGAAATACATGTGAAGAAATTACACACATGCATAAATGCATATATATACTGGAACAAACATGCATCCACACCGCAAAGCAAAGAAAACACCTCGACAAACAAAGGGCGCACTCATGCTTCATACCATCAACACACGACACGACCTTCGACGGGAAAACCATTTCAATCAGCTCTGAGAACGAGAACCAACACCCCAAACCCAAGCCCATCCCTCCCCCTTATCTCTTCTACCTCCCTCTCCTCCTTCACCCCTCATTCCTTACCAGCTTTCTTCCTCTGCCTCTTTTCCCCCACCCCCCTCACCCCTTTCTCCTCAAAACAAGGACGACTTCGTCACCCACACAAATGCTAGAGGGGATTCCAGACCCGTTAAGGCCTGCTATAAAACCTAATTGTATTGAAATTGAATCTTTGGTGTGACGCAAGTCTTCACACTGGTTGTCCTGGGCTCTGTCTCGCTGGCCGGGATGTAGATCCTACGAGGAATGTGAGGGAGGACAAGTCAGGGGAAAGTACATCTGAAGATAGCTTGTGTGATGGGATTTGTGGTAGTAATGGAGGGGTGGGTGGTAGTTTTGGTGTGGTGGGTGGTAATAGTAGTGGAGTGGAGAGGTGGGTGATGTTGGCAATGTGTTGGGTGGTAGTGGCGGTGTAAGGGGCAGTAGTACTGTAAGTTTATTCAGTTACACATATATACAGTTACATAAACTATCGTACATAACAGCATACGTGTGGATTGGTTGGCAGTTTCTCCTCACAACCAACCACTACACATTATCTACTTGAATCGATATATACAACGCGCTTGTCCACTGGTTCTTAAATAACTATATTGTCTCGTACTTACAACAGTAAACTGTCCCTTTCATTGATCGGTAACCATGTTTTTTTTTTTTTTTGCCTGACAGTTTTATTCCATTGTTTCGGGCGGTAAGGTAGAGGGGCAGTGGTAGTGGGGTTGGTGGTAATTGTGGTAGGGTTGGTGGTAGGGTTGGTGGTAGTAGTGGATAGGTGAGTGGGAGTGGTGGTGAAGTGGAGGGTAGAGGTGATTGATGAATAAGACACATGTTCAAAATTTGGGTGTCTAAATGTGTCTTATTCATCACCTTGTCAGTATCATTGTTATCAATAATATGGACTTAGGTGTGTGGTGGGGGGGTGGGGGTTAGCAGGGTGGTTGGTTAGAGGTGAAGGTGGTGTTGGTAGTGGTGGTGGTAATTGAGGTGGTGGATGGGTGGATGGTGGTAGTGATAGTGGTGAAATTGGTTGATTGTGATGGTGAGGTGAGTGCTATAGGTGGGGGGTGGGTGATAATGATGACTATGTATGTAGTACTTATGGTGAAGGGTGAATAATAGTAGTGGTGGTGATAGTAGTGGTGTGATGAACTGTAGTAGTGATGAGAGTGGTGGCAGTAGTGGGTGAGAATGCTGGTTGTGAGCTAAATAGTAGTCCTGTTGTATGAGTGCCCCCGACCGGCTCCTGCTAGGGCATGTATAAGCCCTTGTGATTTAGGTTTAATAAAATATTTTTTTATTTGTAACTTATGTGACCATAATACACAGCTGCACCCGCCCTGACTCTTCCTTGACGCCTCACATTCCTCTCTTATATGTACAGTGTATAATATATTAATACTATGGGCTGCAGAGCAATTATATTCATGAATGTTTCAATCATGTCCTCTCAAAATTTTGGGCCTTTTGCAAATCAATACTGTATAATGACTAATTTCTAGGATTATGCTCTCTTCATATTTCATACGACCTCTAGTGTCCCCTCGAAATTTTGGTCCACTTGTGAATAATCAACCCTGAACGTGAGTTTCATGTTTGTGGCAGCCTCTAGTTGAACTGCTCTAGGCGGCAGCACAGATGAACGTACATATTCCTGGGCACTTTATTGTTCCAGCGAAGTTTGGGTCGCGGACGAAATTGGTTATAATATACAATTTTTGTGTCACAATGCCCCAGTTGATGAAGCTGCGCAGGCTGTAATTGCAGAATATGTGGAACCACAAGTTAATATCTATTATGACCGTGGACGTTAAGAAACTGAAGTTGAAGTACGTTCAGAGGAGAGCCATGGTATAAAGCACGAGTCCTAAGGCAATTGTTTTCCAGAGAGAGAGAGAGAGAGAGAGAGAGAGAGGAGAGAGAGAGAGAGAGAGAGAGAGAGAGAGAGAGAGAATATGCTCTTGCGTTACAACGACTAGAGAGAGAGAGGGAGAGAGAGAGAGAGAGGTGGGGGGAGGGTAGGAGAGAGATAAATGAGGTCAGGGGAATAAAAAACAAGGTTAGATAAATGAGGGTGTTAACTTTGGGTAATGACAAGGACTGAGAACTTAGGTGTAATGTATCGATGACCAGTTGACAGGTGTTGTTGAGACGACTGGATAACTGTTAATGGGAGTAGTGACGACTGGATAACTGTTAATGGGTGTAGTGACGACTGGATAACTGTTAATGGGTGTAGTGACGACTAGACAACTGTTGATGGGTGTAGTGACGACTGGATAACTGTTGATGGATAGTGACGACTGAATAACTGTTAATGGGTGTAGTGACGACTGGATAACTGTTAATGGGTGTAGTGACGACTGGATAACAGTTAATGGGTGTAGTGACGACTGGATAACTGTTGATGGGTGTAGTGACGACTGGATAACTGTTGATGGGTGTAGTGACGACTGATACTGTTATGGGTGTAGCGACTGGATAACTGTTGATGGGTGCAGTGACGACTGGATAACTGTTGATGGGTGCAGTGACGACTGGATAACTGTTGATGGGTGCAGTGACGACTGGATAACTGTTGATGGGTGTAGTGACGACTGGATAACGTTTGATGGGTGAATGACGACTGGATAACTGCTGATGGGTGCAGTGACGACTGGATAACTGTTGATGGGCGTAGTGACGACTGGATAACTGTTGATGGGTGAAGTGACGACTGGATAAACTGTTGTTTGGGTGCAGGACACTAGATAACTGTTGATGGGGCAGTGACGACTGGATAACTTTTTGATGTGTGCAGTGACGACGGGGATAACTGTTATGGTGTAGTGACGACTGGATAACTGTTGATGGGTGAAGTGACGACTGGATAACTGTTGATGGGTGTATTGACGACTGGTTAACTGTTGATGGGTGCAGTGACGACTGGATAACTGTTGATGGGTGAAGTGACGACTGGATAACTGTTGATGGGTTTGTAGTGACGACGGATACCTGTTGATGGGGGGAAGTGACGACTGGTAAACTGTGATGGTTGCATTTACGACTGGATAACTGTTGATGGGTGCAGTGACGACTGGATAACTGTTGATGGGTGCAGTGACGACTGGATAACTGTTGATGGGTGTAGTGACGACTGGATAACTGTTGATGGGTGCAGTGACGACTGGATAACTGTTGATGGGTTTAGTGAAGACTGGATAACTGTTGATGGGGAAGTGACGACGGATAACTGTTGATGGGTTGCAGTGACGACTGGATAACTGTTGATGGGTGAAGTGACGACTGGATAACTGTTGATGGGTGTAGTGACGACTGGATAACTGTTGATGGGTGAAGTGACGACTGGATAACTGTTGATGGGTGCAGTGACGACTGGATAACTGTTGATGGGTGCAGTGACGACTGGATAACTGTTGATGGGTGCAGTGACGACTGGATAACTGTTGATGGGTGCAGTGACGACGGGAAATAACTGTTGAGGGGTTTTTAGTGACGACTGGATAACTGTTGATGGTGAAGTGACGACTGGATAATTTTTGGGAGGGGTTTGCAGTGACGACTGATAACTGTTGATGGGCGTAGTGACGACGGGATAACTGTTGATGGGTGAAGTGACGACTGGATAACTTTGACGGTGCAGTGACGACTGATAAACTGTTGATGGGTGCAGTGACGACTGGATAACGTTGATGGGTGCAGTGGACGCCCGGGATAACTGTTGATGGGTGTAGTGACGACTGGAAAAACTGTTGGGGGGTTTGTAGTGACGACTGGAAACTGTTGATGGGTGTAGTGACGACTGGATAACTGTTGATGGGTGAAAGTGACGACTGGATAACTGTTGATGGGTAGTGACGATTGGATAACTGTTGATGGGTGTAGTGACGACGGGAAAACTGTTGATGGGTGTAGGGGACGACTGGATAACTGTTAATGGGTGCAGTGACGACTGGATAACTGTTGATGGGTGTAGTGACGACTGGATAACTGTTAATGGGTGCAGTGACGACTGGATAACTGTTGATGGGTGCAGTGACGACTGGATAACTGTTGATGGGTGTAGTGACTGGATAACTGTTGATGGGTGTAGTGACGACTGGATAACTGTTAATGGGTGTAGTGGCGACTGGATAACTGTTAATGGGTGTAGTGACGACTGGTTATCTGTTAATGGGTGTAGTGACGACTGGATAACTGTTAACGGGTGTAGTGACGACTGGATAACTGTTGATGGGTGCAGTGACGACTGGATAACTGTTGATGGGTGCAGTGACGACTGGATAACTGTTAATGGGTTTAGTGACGACTGAATAACTGTTGATGGGTGACGACTGGATAACTGTTAATGGGTGTAGTGACGACTGGATAACTGTTGATGGGTGTAGTGACGACTGGATAACTGTTGATGGGTGAAGTGACGACTGGATAACTGTTGACGGGTGTTGTTGAGATGACTGGACAACTGTTGACGGGTGTTGTTGAGACGACATGATAACTATTCACGGGTGTTGGATGAGTCAGCTGGATTACTATTGGAGACTGTTGGTGAGTCAGCTGGATCACTATTAGAGACTGTTGGTGAGTCAGCTGGATCACTATTAGAGACTGTTGGTGAGTCAGCTGGATCACTATTGGAGACTGTTGGTGAGTCAACTGGACCAATACTGGAGAGTATTGGTAAGTCAGCCGTATCACTGTCGCAGAGTGTTGTTGAGACAACTGAATCACTGTTGGAAAGTGTTGGTGTGAGTTAACTCTGTCAGGATCAGTGTTGACGAGAGGTGAAGCTGTGTGAGTGGTAGTTACAACCACAGAGGTGTGCTCAAGTGGTCTCTGTCCAGTGAGCCCCAACAGGGGTTTCATTTTTGTTTGGTCATGAAATCGATGGCAGAAATGTGGAGAAGAATTGGGTTAGAATAGAACAGAGAAATATTTGTTGATAGAAGGAGGAAGCTAAGAAGGGAGCGGAGTTTTAACAACTTTGGACGAATCGAATTTTAAGAGAGTTTTCGTCATGACGATTTTATATATAATATAATAATATATATATATATATATATATTAAATAATTTTTTATATATATAAAATATATATAAATATATATATATATAATATATATATATATATTGCCTTATGTTGGGCGAAAACACATGACGCCCTAATCCACTGGACCATACAATCCTTAAAAATAGCGCATCCAGCGGAACTGGATGTTGTCCTCGCTACCCAAGGACACACGATGGTGTGGATGACTCTAGGCTAATTTCATTCTTGTCCCTGAACATAACGAAAAAAATATATCACATTGCGTTTGTTTAGTACTAAATTACTGAAAACGCATCTAAAATATATTTAGTTGGATTAGGCTAAAATAAATTGCGCTTGTTATAATAAGGTTAGGTAAGTTTTGTAAGAAACTTTTGGTGCATAATTATAAATTTTTACATTAACAATAATGAAAAAAACATCTTTAAAAGTGTAAGAGAATATTTTAGAAAGGACTTAATTTTAAATGAGTTCTGCCTAATTGACCAGTTTTACCTAATATATATATAAATATATATAAAAATATATATATATATAATTAAAATATATTATAATATAATATATAAAATATATATATATATATATAAGACGTGAAAAGTTAAGGAGGAGAATTAAATCAGACGCGGATCAGATAGGTCTACGAAGAGACCTGGACAGGCTGGATGCGTGGTCCAGAAACTGGCTCCTAGAATTTAACCCTGCCAAATGCAAAGTCATGAAGATCGGTGGAGGGCAAAGAAGACCGCAGTCTGAGTATACGCTAGGAGGCCAAAGGCTGCAAACCTCACTCAAGGAGAAAGACCTAGGAGTGAGTATAATACCGAGTACATCGCCAGAAGCACACATTAACCAGATAACTGCTGCGGCATATGGGCGCTTGGCAAACTTGAGAATAGCGTTCCGGTACCTCAGTAAGGGATCGTTCAAGACTTTATACACTGTGTACGTCAGGCCCATACTGGAGTACGCAGCACCAGTTTGGAACCCACACCAGAGCTAAGTGGAATGTCCTATGAAGAAAGGTTAAGGGAAATCGGTCTGACAACACTGGAGGACAGGAGGGTCAGGGGAGACATGATAACGACACACAAAATACTGCGTGGAATGGACAAGGTGGACAGAGACAGGATGTTCCAGAGATGGGACACAGAAACAAGGGGTCACAATTGGAAGCTGAAGACTCAGATAAGTCAAAGAGATGTTAGCAAGTATTTCTTCAGTCATAGAGTAGTTAGGAAGTGGAATAGTCTGGCAAGCGATGTAGTAGAGGCAGGAACTATATATAGTTTTAAGAGGAGGTATGATAAAGCTCATGGAGCAGGTAGAGGGAGGACCCAGTAGCGGTCAGTGAAGAGGCGGGGCCAGGAGCTGAGTCTCGACCCCCTGCAACCACAATTTTTAGAGTACAGAGCTGTCAGGAAGTGGAATAGTCTAGGTAGTGATGTAGTGGTGGCAGAATCCATGCATAGCTTTAAGAAGAGGTATGATAAAGCTCATGGACCAGGAAGAGTGACCGAGTAGCGGCCAGTGAAGAGGCGGGGCCAGGAACTGTGACTGACCACTGCAACGACAACTAATGAGTACAATTAGGTGAGTACACACACACCCCACCCCACACACACACACACACACACACACACACACACACACACACACACATACACACACACACTCACCACATACACACACACACACACACACACTCACACACACACACACACACACACACACACACACACACACACACACACACACACATAACACACAACACACAACCCCACACAACACACATACACACACACCACACACACATACACAACACACAACCCCACACACACATACACACACACACACACACACCACACACAACACACACACACACACACACACACACACACAAACACCATAAAACAGTGTCAAGAGGAAATATGAACGGCCTTTGGAGATCAGGAGTTAATAGAACCTGTAGATAGAATTTAAAAAGCGAGGCCAGATGCAGTGACTCTGCCCTCTGCAAGTGTAACTAGAAAAATTCAGGTATGTAAAGTCTAGAAGT
>NW_026465878.1:0-10000 GCF_026875155.1 Cherax quadricarinatus
TTTTCCCACCCCCGGGCGACAAACCCAGTTTCCCTGAATCCCTTCATTTAGCCTATTTTCTTGTCAAAATAATTTTACTTAACCCTTAACGGTCCAACAGTCGACGTTAAAAATTCGTGTGCTACAAAAGTAGACTACTTTTTTTTACATACTTTCAAATATAAAAAAAAAATGTAGTAAGTTTTTTTACCCCTTTTTTAAAGAAAAACAAAACAAAAAAAAAGTTTACATAGTTTTACAAAACTTTCAGATTTTTAAAAAAAATTTAAAATATACTTTTGGACCATTTAAGGGTTTAAAAATTTGGGTAAGTAAAAATTTTCCCCCCAAAATTTCAGAAAGTGTGTGTCATTAAGATAAGATAAGATAGATAAGTTTTTGTTGGGTTTTTTTTAACCCGGGGGTTTACCCCCCAGGATAACCAAGAAAGTCATTTCGTCATCGAGGACTGCTAACTTATTTCCATTGGGGTCCTTAATCTTGTCCCCCAGGAGCGCCCCACCCCAGTCGATAACACCAGGTACCTATTTGTGCTAGGTGAACAGGAAAATAAGTGTAAGGAAAGTGTGGGAAATTTTCCCCCGCCGGGAAATCGAACCCGGGCCCCCTGTGTGAAGCGGGAGTTTACACCAGGCCCCGGCCCCCAAACGCTTCAGTGTACAGTGTATCATTAATTATCATTATTTTAAAATGTGTGAAATGTTACCTTACCACGATATATACTTTCCCACTCCATGGTAAGTAAGTTGTCACAGCTTCCTGGATTACTTCCAACCTTCCGGGGTCAATTCGCCCCGCCGTCAGGGCGCTAACCAGTTGTCAGCGCCTATCTACATGTGCTATTTGCTGTAAAACATAATTTATTACTTAAACCCAAGCCAGCGATCGAATCAAATTAGTGCTTCAAAAGTAATCCTTTTTATTATCAGGTACTTTATAAAAAAAAAAATGTCGATAAGTTTTTTAACAGTTCGTCACATGTAAACAAAATCAAAAAAAGACTTAACTAGTTTACATACTTTTATGTGGAAAAGAGTATTATACGTTTGGACCATTTAAGGGTTAATAGTGAAGTAACAATTTTTTACCTCCCAAAATTCCCTAGTTTGTCGTAAGATAATATGTAAGATCATCTGTTCGGGATTTTAACCCCGGAAGGTTAAGCGCCCCAGGATACCAAGAAAGTTTTTCGTCTGCAGGCCGTTAATTTTTCCATTGGGTTCCTAGTCTGGTCCTCCAGGGCCTACAGGTGATGCTAGATACGCAGACTATTTCGCTGATAGAACAGGACAATGAAGTGTAAGGACTGGCTCCCTATTTCCAGGTTCCATCATCCGCTTTTCTGGCCGTCGTTGTGAATGTGGTGAAGTGACCACCCAGACACCCCAGCTTTAGTGACATGTATCATATTTATCATTTTTTTTAAGGAATTTGTTTTCCTTGAGTATTTTAGTTTAAGTCAGTTGATGGTAAGTAAGACTTGTGCAACAGTTGGGTATATTTATTCCGAAACTTTTTGCCTACACAGTAGGCTTCTTCAGTCGAGTACAGAAAAGTTGACAAAAGCAGTAAAGATGTGAAGACGATGTAATCAGTCCATCCCCCTTGAAGATATTTTCAGGTTATCAGTCCGTCAGCTTGGACATGAGATTATGCACCATAATCTGAAACAATGTAAGGTCGTAAGGTGAGGTGTAGGCCACTGGTAGAAGGAGGAAGGTCACATCTTTCTCAAATCTAACCATTCTCAGTAGAAAATTGTCCAGTATTTTCTATTTTGTACCAGAACACTGTTGTGTTGCAGTGTCTGTCAGAGTGAATATTAAAATGGTATGCAATACCTAACTGTTGCACATGTCTTATTGCCCTGCCAGTATGCCATTTTAACATTCACTCAAGTTGATATTTGTACAAATAACTACAGATGACAGCAGTGATTGAGAAAATGAGAGAAATAGAGTTAGAGGCTTCCCGTGCAGAAACGCTGGCTTGCTCACTGACAAATGCCCAAGATGAGTTGAAAACTTTAAAAACAGAAAATTTGAAGCTAAAGGACACTGCAAATAAACTACAAATGACTTTATTCATGACTTTATTCAAAAAGAACTAAGCAGGTTAAACCCAACTAAGAGCACAGGCCCTGATAACATCTCGTCTAAGTTCCTAAAAGATCGTGCTTCTGAACTGTCAATCCCTATTGCTCACATAATAAATCTATCAATCACCACTAATACCGTACCGGAAGGGTTCAAGGAGGCCAGAGTTACTCCTATCTTCAAGAAAAATAGTAGGTCTGATGTAAGCAACTATAGGCCTGTTAGTATACTCAGTATATCTAAAATTCTAGAGAGGGCGGTGTATTCTCAAGTAGTTAAGTACCTTAATGACAACAACATTCTCCATAGCTATCAATCAGGCTTTAGAAGATCCTACTCAATCGACACCTCCCTTATTAATCTGATGGATTACCTGAGAACTGAAATGTCAAAGGGGAACCTCATAAGTATGGTAACCTTAGACCTGCAAAAGGCCTTCGATACTGTCAACCACAATATATTATGTAATAAACTTCAAGCTATCGGTATAGGTTCTGTAGACTGGTTTAAGTCCTACCTTAGCAACAGGAGACAAATAGTCAAAATCAACAAAACAGAATCAGAACCCTGCCGATAACATGTGGAGTTCCCCAAGTGTAGTATTCTGGGTCCCTTATTATTCTTATGTTATGTCAATGATATGCTATCAGTGTTCAAGTGCAAACTCCTACTGTATGCAAATGACAGTGCTCTGTTAGTGTCAGGTAAAGACCCACAAGATATTGCTAATGTTTTAACACTGGAACTGGAGTCCTGCAGCAAATGGTTAGTAGACAACAAACTATCATTACACCTAGGGAAAACTGAAGCCATTCTCTTTGGCACGAAAACATAAACTGAGAAGGGTAAATAATTTTAATGTTCAATGTAATGGGGACCCCATCACTTTGGTTTCATCAGTAAAATATTTGGGAATCCCTTTGACCCATGCATGTCAGGAGAATTGATAGGGAACAGTGTAGTAAAGAAAGCGAATGCCAGACTGAAGTTCCTGTATAGACAAGCACAGAGTCTACCTACTGAGGCTCGCAGGACCCTATGTCTAGCCCTTATTTCAATGCCATATGGATTACGCTTGCTCTTCTTGGTACTCTGCCTTGGACAAAAAAACTGAAGATAGACTGCAAATCACCCAGAACAAAATCCGTTAGATTCATCCTGGGGCTGGGACAAAGAGAACATGTAGGCCAGGATGAATTACAGCAGTTGGATATGCTGAATGTTGAAGACAGAGTACAACAATGAAGCTAAATCATGTTTATAAAATTGCTCACAAACAATGTCCAGAATATCTTGCTGTCAATTTTGTCAAGGTTGGGAACCAAAGCAATCATAGTACTAGGGGGAGAGAGCGCAACTTTGTAGTACTCACAGTCAGTGGCCAGGCTTCAAACACCTTTTATTGTACAGCAATAAAGAAATTGGAACAGACTACCCACACATGTCAAAGCCAGTCATAGCATGAACCAGTTCAAGAAGAGTGCCAAAAGGTGTCTGATGAATGTAGCTACAGAAAGGGAGGGGAATGATTTTCTATTTTTTTTAGCTAACATACGTGTTATTCGCTGCCTGACCACGGTGGAGTGCGGTTGTGCTCGGCACCCCTCTGCTGTCTTCAGGCGAGCTACCTTAGTTCAGCAACAACCATTGAGTAGTGAGGACGTGCGCTGCTCATTGGGATATCAACATGGCGGAACATACAGTACGGAGAGTGAATACTATCTGCATGGAGCTGGGTCGTGGTACGTTAAGTGGAGTTACGATGAACGTCCTTCTCCCTAACATCATCAGGGATACATATGGTATTCCCAACGAGGAATTGTATGGCGTCGCCCTTAATGGTTTAACAAGAATCTTTGTGAAATTTCTACGAGTCGATTTCTACACAAGAATTGTCGAGCATTACCAGGAACAACGCATGAGTGTGAATTCAACGATGGATGTTGTGTTACATGACGTCTCTAAGTACTTCACATGGGTTGAAGGTACGGAATGTACCCTTCGAGGCTACGGCTTATGGCCTGCAGGAGTTTTTTCGAAGTTATGGGACAGTGCATTCTGCAACAATGGGGGTGTGGAGGGATGGTCCATATGAAGGAATGCCGGAAGGTTCTTACACCCTTAAAATGTCTTTAACAAGGCCTATACCATCCTATGTTACGATGATCGGTTGTAGAACACAGGTTTATGTGTACTATGCTGGGCAACGGAAAACATGTCGTCTATGTAGCTCTTATGAGCACATGGCAGCCCAGTGTCCTAGGAGGCGGGCTTCTCGAATTCTCGACACTCCAATTGTGATTCAACAGTCGTGTAATTTGGTGCCTGGCTCTGATGCCTCGGGAGGCCGGAGGAATGACCTCTGGAGCGAAGAGGTCGACCGGGAGGTGGCGGCGGTGGAGACGTGTCACTCTCCCAGGGGCGTCGGGGGAGTTAAAGGTGACATCTGAGGAGACTTTCGTCCAGGAAGCTTCAACCCAGGATGGGTTATTGGCAGATGTGATCAAGGATTTTTTGGATGAGGAGGAACCCTGTGCAAAAGGTGTCCTCAGTTCATGTGAAGCTGGAACTTTGGAGGGACAACAAATTGTTGAGGAAGACTTGAGTAAGATTGGGCGGGAGCATGTGGTGGCCGTGGAGGTACACCAGGAGGATTTGTCTGAGGGTGATATGTGTGTAAGTGTGAGTTCTAGGAAATGAACTGCGGCATCAGAGATAGATGAGGTCATTTACCCCGGGGCAGAGGCCGGGGAAGAAGGTCATGGGCAGCGGTTGTGGAGCCGAGGACACATAGTGGTAGAGGTGTGCCTGAGTTGCAAATTGGGAAAGGGAGGGGGGAGGGTGACTGCACAGGAAAACTCGAGTGGCAAAGGAACACGTAATATGAAAAGTGGCAGTGGGTAAATCCCAGAGGCATAGGGAAAGCTCGCCCCTTCTGTAATTTTCAGATGTGTCACGCTTAATGTTAATGGACTTAAGACTGAGGTCAAGAAAGTTTGGTTGGAGTGGTTTTTAAGGCGGTTTGATGTTGACATATGCTTTTTGCAAGAGCATAATCACAGGGCTGGTAGTGTGTTGAGGGTGAAAGGATATCGGATGTATGTAACCAGTGGTTTGCAATTGAAAGGTGGGGTAGCAGTTGCGGTAAAGGAGACCAGCCCCTTGCGTGTCATCGGTTGGGAAGAGGGGGGGGGGTGGGAGGATCGTGAGGGTGGATGGCGTCTGGGATGAGAGTCGAGTTAGTTTCGTGGGAGTTTACATACCAGCAACTAGTAATATCAGGGTAAAAGTAGATTTTGTCAGAGAGGTATTGCTGTATCACTTGAGAGGTTTGCCTGCTATAACAGTAATAGGAGGTGATTGGAATTGTGTGATTAGGAGTGGTGATGTCGAACCGAGAGGGGCGGGTTGTGTGCTGAGTGTGCTGAGGGATGTATTGCGAGATATTGGGGTTGTTGATGTGGTGGGGAGGGGGGGTTACCTAGTGGAGCATACGTTCGTCCATAGGGGATATGAAGCGTGATTAGACAGAATTTATATTAAGCAGGGTATAGATGTTGTGAGGGTGCAAACCTTCGATGTGGGGTTTTCTGATCACAGGGCGGTAATAGCAGATTTGATGTGGGATGGAGTGGTGCGTATTTATTCTGGGTACTGGAAATTAAATGTAAGGCTTCTTAAGGAGGAGGGGGAGGGGCCTTTTTTCAGTGATTGGTGGTTGCCTTTTTGGGAGGCTAGGAACAGGGAGATAGATCTGTTAGATTGGTGGGAAATGCAGGCAAAACCTGGAATAGCGAATTTTTTTAAGGCTAGGGGACGAGAGGAGGCGAGGTGGCGTTTTGGGTTGCAAGATTGTTATGTTGGGGGAGGTGGTAGGAGGGATGATATGGACAGACTGCGGAGTAGAATAGCTGAATTACACAATGATAGGTTTGATGCAATTAGGGTTAGGGCGGGGTTAGAGGATGTTTTGTGGGGTGATAAGCCGTCTGGGTATGTTTTACGTAAATTTCGGGACCGACAGAGTGTAACCACCATTCTACAATTGGAGACAAGCCCTGGGGTGGGAGGGTATCCAGTGGGTCGAGTCCTATCCAATATGGAAAGTATGAGTCTCTATGCTGATAGTTGGTTTAGAGAGAAATGGAGTTGGAGGGAGGGGGGTTCCTGGGAGGGTATTTTTGAAGGGGGGTTCCATAGCGTTTTAAGTGAGCAGGATAGAGTGGGGTTGGAAGTTGGTATAAGTGAGGTTGAGGTGGAAGAGGCAGTTTTCGGGATGAGTACCGGGAAAACACCAGGGATAGACGGTATACCAAATGATTTTTATAGAGCACATTGGGGGTGTATTAGGCAGTGTTTTTTTAGGCTATTGGGCCATATGTTAACTAGTGGGAAGTTGGGCATATCGCAAAGTACGGGTGTCATAGTTTTGGTGCCAAAGAAGGGGGGGGGGTAGAGAGTTGAGTGCTTACCATGCAATATCTTTGATGTGTGCTGATTACAAGGTTTTTGCGAAAATTTTGGGTAATAGACTGAAGAAGGTCATGGGGTCGGTGATACATGGGGGACAGTTTGGTATCCCGGGGAGGAGTATGCGGGTAGGTCATGGTCATATTCGGGATTTCCTTGAGGGTAGTAATAAGGGAGGTATTGTAGGTCTGGATTGGGAGAAAGCTTATGATTATGTGGATAGGAATTTTTGATTGAGAGTATGGTGAGAATGGGTTTTGGAGGGAGGGTGGTTGGATGGGTGAGGACTTTGTATGAGAATGCATCAATGAGAGTACAGGTAAATGGAGAGTTGGGTAGTTCAGTAAGCATGGGAAGGGGTTTAGGCAGGGTGTCCACTCTCCCAAATACTCTTTGCATGTTTGCAGAATCCTTTCTATGTTCTGGTTGATGGTGGGATGGGAAGGTTGGGGGAAAGTGGAGGATATTGTGGGAATATTGTTGGTTATGTAGATGATACAACTGTTTTACTTAATGAGATTGAAGATTTAAGAAAAGTGGGAAGGGTAATTGAGATTTTTGGGAATGCTACTGGGATGAGAGTTAATAAGCAGAAATCACGGTTGTTGGAGGTAGGGGCTTGGGTAGGGGGGACCTTGGGGGAGGAGTTTGGTTGGATAACTGTAGATAGGCTAAAGATTTGTGGGATTTTGTTTTTGGCAGATGCACAGGAGAGCAGGAGGGTTAATTCAGAAATGGTAATGGACAAAGCTTTGAGTAGGCTGTGGAGTCTAAGGGCCGGGGATGTAACCTTGCATCAAAGGGTTGTGGTGGTAAATATGCTGATTTATAGTAAGGTGTGGGGAGTGGCGGAAATTTACCCATTACAAAGTCAGGATATTATGGAAATGCAAAGAAGAGTCTTAAGGTATGTGTGGGGCTATGGGAGGGCATGGTTTGGCAAAGATGTAGTAATGACTGCAGTAAGGCAGGGAGGATTGGGATTGATTGCATTAGGGTCTAGGGTGAAGGCGCTATATGTGAAGCAGAGGTATATTCGGGCAGCGGGGGAAAGGGGTCTTCGGGTGGGGGAGGTGATGGGGGATATCCACAAATGGTGGAGTGGCATGTTGCGGTTTATGTTAAAGGTATGCAATGTTAAAAAACTCAAGGTAAAACGGTTAGTGGGTGTGGGCCGTCGTCAGGAATTAATGCAAGGGATGGCAGTGTATCCCACATATGATTGGAGAGTGATATGGGTGGAATTTAGTAAATTAAGAATACCGGCAAGAGCAAGGGAATTAGTATATAGATTTCTTATGGGGACGTTAGCATCGAAAGAGGTGCTAAGACGAATGGGTTTTGTGAGAGAGGTGTCATGCGCTTTTTGTGGGGAAGTTGAAATGGCTTTTCATGTAGTATATTTTTGTTCTGCATTAGAGGTGGTAAATTGTGGTTGAAGAGGGTTTTCTTTTTATTGGGGGGGGGGCGAAAGATATCACCCCTTAGGGCTTTAATGTTAGATATGGAAGGGGTACCCAAAGAGGTGGGAAGGGCTATCAGATATGTAATAGTTGATTACTTGTATGTTTCTTGGGGGATGAGGGAGGTGGAGGGGAACATTAGGATAAAAGCGTTGGCGGCGAGTTTTTATAGGACAGCATGTAGGAACAAACAATTATATGGGGGAAGGTGGGTAATTAGTTTTCCGGAGGGATATCGTGGACTTACTGTTGAATGTTTACTCCGTTTGAGTATGGGGTGAGAGGCAAGGGGTTGGTCTCTTCAGTGGTGTGCCCTCTTGGTGTGATTGGAAGCCTGGTGAGGTATGGTTGATTGGTTTGCACGGTGGTTGATGTGGGTAAAGTTTATTGTAGGGAGCCGTTGGGGGCTCCGGGGTATGTAGACCTTATGAATTTTTGTAAAATCACAGAGTCAAAAGTTGTACGTGATTTTCGATTTTTTCCCTTATTGTTATAAGAATCATTTTATATAGGAGGTTTATATTTATATGTATAATGTGAGGTTATGTCTTATATATTTTTAATCTGAAGATAGATTTAGCCTTGTCATACACCTCTTTTTTTTTTTTTTTTTTTTTTTTTTATTGAATATGTACATTATGCACTATGTACGAAAATATATAAGTATTTGATGGGGTTTATATATATACCCTTATTTTGTATGGAAGGTCCTATTATAAATTGAGTGTTAATCAGTAACATTAACTTTGTGTATGTGTAGGGTGTTTGGGGGAACCAATGTCTTTGGTATAGTTCTATCATAGATTGTAATATTTAGTTTATTTGCAGACAAGTCATTTAGCGATTTATTTCTATGTATGATTTAGTTTGTTCTTATGAATAAGTGCACATACACGTATGTGTATATGCATGCGTATATGTTATACATATATGATTTGCAGGACTCGTTCCTACATGTCTTATAATGACCCTGACTGTTTTTGTTTGGAAGTCTGCTGGGTTGGGTTATTTTAGTAGAAATTGCTTTCAATGACCATTCATTAGGGAAATTAATGTATGTTATTTAGAATGGGGACTGTACATACGGGGGGGGGTAGAAGTGTCAGCTGTGTCGGCACTGGCAATAATGAGTATTGTAAAGGAGGGTTTGAAGATTATGTGGATTAATAATCTATAAATAACAAAGTGGAAAAAATAATGCAGATTGTAGGTTTGGGTTTTCCTTGGTTATAATAATAATGATGAATATTGTTATGTTATCTTGTGCAATCTTACTTAACATAGTTACATTGGATGTAATGTATATGGGATGAGGGACAGGTGTGACAACACAACGTTAATCGTCTGTGTTCATTTAGACAATGAGATTTATAATTTTGAGTAAGAACTGATACTGTGTTCTTTTATCTATTTAATGTATTGTGTTGTTTTAAATAAAAATATAAAAAAAAAAAGCTAACATACGTGTAAATTTTACCTTATTCCTAGTAATGAGCCTCGTATTGTAGATAGTCTTAATGACCTTGGTGTAGTAGGTAGTCTTTTTAGTATGATAATAAGATGTTATCTTCATTGTAGAATAATAAGAAAATATTATAACCTTCATATTATAATAATAAGGTAAAAGGACCCCAATGGAAATAAGTCACTCTGTCTGACTTTTTTGGTTTATCCTAGGTTCTCTACACACATGCTGCTATGTATGATAATTCTATGTAACTGTATTTGTGTATACCTGAATAAACTTACTTATTTACTTAGTTCTATTGGTGTTTGATATAGTTAGTTTAATATGTTTATTATGCACCCCATACCCATCCTGTGGGCGGTAGTCAAAAGATTACAGAGGTACATAATTGGTCCAGGGACTGGACTCCAAAGTTATGATAGCTGAACTAGTTACAAAGGTAATGAACTCCAGGTAGATCTGGTCACTAATCATGGCAAGTTACAGAGGTAATGAATCAGCTT
>NW_026465878.1:15000-37255 GCF_026875155.1 Cherax quadricarinatus
GTGATAAATTCAGTAATGTGCAACCACCAAGACTGAGGAGGCCAAGAGAAGAATACGATGAGAGCAACAGAGCAATGATCAAACACACTAGCCGAGGTGGCCAGGAGAGCACACATGAGGGGAGCTAAGTTACATAGTTATGGGTGATTTCCAATCACAAGGAGATTTAGGACTGGGAAAACTGGAGCCCATGGGAGGTCCCGAAAATGGAGAGCCAACAGATGTGGGATGTGGTACTGGAGACCTCATGCTCAACATGTTAGGAGGACACTACCAGAGAGAGGGGAGTGGATGAACAGCAAGGATGGGTTGTATTCACCATGAGTAGTTCGGACATCGAGGGTATCATGTTGAAAGGCCCCTGGGAGCTAGGGTGGGAAAAATATTTTTTTTTTTTTTCCATGTGGTTCTTGTGCTTCGACTACATAGTTGAGCTCCAAGTGGGAGAGTAGCAGGAATAGCTGGGAAAAACCAAACTACAAAAGGGGGAACTACTCAGGCACATGAGGAACTTCCTTCAAGACTTCAGTGGAGAGGGAACTGACAGGAAAACCAGTACAAGAAATAGATTGGTATGAAGGCAAACAAAATGCAAGGAGCAGACAGAGGAGAGGTTTGTTCCCAAGGGAAACAGAAATAATGGAAGAAACAGAACAGGAGTCCTTGGTTCACCCAAAGGTTAGGGAGGCAAAAACTAGGTTGTATAGAGAATGGAAAAGGTTACCAGAAGACAGAGAACTCAGGAAAATAAAGAAATCAGCTGAAGAGCAACAAACGAATATGCCGACAGATAAGAGGAGGCTCAGTGACAATATGAAATGACATAGCATCAAAAGTAAAGTCTGGACCCGAGCTGTTGTACAGCCACATCAGGAGGGAAAACAACAGTCAAGGCCGGTAATCAGACTGGGGAAAGGGGTGAGGGGGAATTCACAAGAAAGAGAGAGGTATGCAGGACTCAACAAAAATTTTAAAAAGAGGTTTTTTACAGTGGAAACCATAGGACTCCAAGAAATCAGAACAGGGGGAGCACCCCAGAAGTGCGGATGGGTACATAAAACCCAAGGAGGAGGTGAAGAAGCTGCTATGCGAACTTGACACCTCAAGGCGGTGGGCCCAACAAATCTCTCCATGGGTCCTTAAAAGGGGAGCAGAGATATTGTGTACCCATTAACAAAGATTTTCAACCCTCATTTGAAACGGGGGAAACCCCCTGAGGTATGGAAAGGGGAAAATGTAGCCCCAAATTTTTTAAAAAGGGGGGGGGACAGACATGAGGCAAAAACAAGCCCTTTCTCTAAGGTAAGTATGCAAGGTCTGGAGAAGTCATCGGAGGAGAGTGGTGGGGCACCGGAAAGAAAAAAGTGTATAATTGAAAAACCAGCACGGTTTCAGGGGGAAAAAACCCGTGTCACAAACCCACTAGAGTTTTTGAAAGGTGCAAAGAAAGCAGAGAGAGGGGGGTGGATCGACGGTATTTTTGGACGAAAGAAGGTTTTGACACAGTTCCTCACAAGAGGTTACTGCAAAAGCTAGAGGCCAGGCACACAAAACGGGAAAAGGCACTGCTGGATCGAGAATATCTGACAGGGGGAAAAAAACGAGTCAGGTAGCGACGAGGTGTCAGGTGGGGCCTGTGAAAAGGGGGGGGTTCCCACGGGGTCAGTCCTAGGACCTGTGCTGTTCTTGTATCCGTGAACGACAAACGGAAGGGATGGGACTAGAAGTGTCCTTTTTTGCGACGATTGAAGTTAATGAGAAGAATCGATGGGACGGGGATCAGGGGGACTAAAAAGAGTTGGGAAAAGGCTACAAGCCTGGTCAGCAATGGCTCCTTGAATTTAACCCCTGAAAAATGCAAAGTCAGAAGTTGGGGGAAGGGAAAAGAAGCCCCGCAGACACAAATAGTTTGATGGCCAAAGACTGAAAACCTCATAAAGGGAAAAAAGTTTGGGGGGTGGTTAACCCCGAGATATCTCCTGAGGCGCACATAAATCAATAACTGTGCAGCATAGGGCGCCTGGCAAACCTACGGATAGCTTTCCCGAACCTCAGTAAGGATCTTTTAAAGACTCTGTACACCTTTTCGAGGCCCATATGGAGTATGCAGCCCCATTTTTGGAATCCACACCTAGTAAAGCACGTAAGAAATTAGAGAAAGTAAAAAGGGTTTTGCAAAAAGATTCCCAGATACGGGGATTGTCCTATGAAAAAGGTTGAGGGAAATGGGCTGACGACACGGGAGGCCAGGAGGGTCAGGGGAACATGTAACACTAAAAAATACTGCACAAATAGCGATGGAAAAAGACGGATTTTCCCAGAGACGGGGACACGGGGCCCAAAGAGGTCACAACGGGAAGTAAAAGACCAGATGAAAAAAGGGGATGTTGGGAAGTTTTTCTTCAGTCTAAGTATCTGGCCATGGAATACCCTAAAAAAGTGATGTGGTGGAGGCAGGAACCATACATATTTTAAGGGAGGTATGTTTAGAGTCATGGGGCAGGGAAGAGAGGGCCCTAGTAAAAACAGAAAGGGGCGGGGCCAGGGGGTACTCGCCCCGCAACCAAAAATGGTGAGTACACACACACACACATGCACACATGGGTAATGCTTTTTTTTACAGCTAGCAAATCGGGTATTTTCCAGAATGGTCTGCAAATCCACTGTTTTAAGAAAAGATAAGATTTCGTTCGGTTTTTTAAAACCCCGGGGGGTTAGCCCCCAGGAAAACCCAAAAAAGTCAGTGCCATCGAGGACTGTCTAATTTTTTCCTTTGGGGGCCCTTAATCTTGCCCCCCAGGATCGCCCCACCCCATCAACTAACCCCCCGGTACCTTTTTACTCTAGGTAACAGGAAAATAGGTGAAAGGAAACGTGCGAAATTTTTCCCACCCGCCGGGAATCAAACCCCGGGGCCTCGTGTGTGAAGGGGAGCTTTAGCCCCCAGGCCCCGGGCCCCCCCCCGGGCCAGGGCCATTTCTTGAACACTTTGAGTGGTTGTTTCTAAATTTTTAAATTTTGATCACATCCAGTACATAATGGCAATGTGTGACAATAGTCCATCTGGCAAATTTAAAACATTTCGTTTGGTTCATCTGTGGGGTGTTTTAACCTCCCAAGTACTTGTAACCCACCCGGACCCGGGGCAGTAGTGACATGCAAAGTTGTTTATCTTTTTGGGATGCCCCATAGACATGGGGCTCCCCCTGCATGATGGAAATGTAGAGGGACTGAATTGTTCAATCTCCCTAAGTCTTAAGTCAATAAAGTTTTTTGAAGTTTTTTTCGTATTATTGTTCTAAAACGCTAAATAAAACCAAGATTGTAATTCCCCCCTCTTTGAAAGCATACAGCTTAGCCAATTTATCAGTTCTATCAGATCTGAAGACCAATGTGGAGGGAATCCACAGCATGTGACTCTGTCCACTGTCCACAATTTTCCATATCTTGTTGGTTCTGACAAAAGCATGCCACAATTTATACTTAATGAGTTGAGAGCTTTTTATGGATGACAGAAATAGTTACAATTAAAGTGAAAACCTTTAAACAGGGACACTTTTGGGAAAGGAGTAGGCAAACATTTCTGTTTGAAGGGTAGGGGCCCTTTATTGATCCCGTGCCCCAAATTTTTCTTATGAGAGCCATCACTCTGTGTGAAAATAGCAGCACACCAGCTGCCCAGTGGACTGGTGAACGAACATCGACGTAAATTTTTGTGAAAGTTGTTCTGTGTACAAAGTTAAAAATACAGTTTAAGGCATCATGTTTGGCTTCAAGTAAAGGGGGGGGTTTAAAAAGATTTTGGGGGGAAATGGAAAATGGTAGTTTGGAATGGGGTAATCCCATGGAGCGGGGAAAATGTCTCTTTGCCCAAAATTGATATAGATATTCTGTTTCAGGGGAGGTCGGTTCCAGTTTTTCGATCCTTTGGAAGGATTTTCCCCCATGCTGAGGAAAATTTGGGGGTTTCTGTGCGGGGTTTGAATGGGCTAGCAAGCATTTTGACCCCAATAAGGATTTTTCTTTCAGTAACACGATCTCAATGCTTGGAATATTAAGTTTTTTCCGATATTTAAAATTTTGGCAGTGAGGGACCCTAGGATGATCCTCATTGCTTCGTTTTGATTTTTTCCAGCCCCCCAACTTCCAGTCAGACACGAGTGCAAGTATTGGCGCTGATAATCAACCAATGTTAATTAAGCAGATACATTTTTCACAATTTTAACTTTAGCACCATACCTGGGATAAAAAACCTGCCACAACTCAAAGTGTTTCACCCTTTTTCTTTTATTGGCGAAAAAGTTCGTTAAAACAGGTCCAATTTAGGGGAACCTAAAACCCTTGAAAAATTACTGCACAATTTTCAGGAGACCCACATGCAAGGCACAAGTCCTCTCTGCGAGGGGGACGCCTGTTGAGTATTTTTTTTTACCCCCTGAGATTTTTAAACCCCCAGGTTGACACGAGGCAAAAACTGATTAAGAATGTTTTGGGTTTTGGAGAACCCGGTATGTGCATTATGTCATCAGAAAAAATTAACCATATAAGATGGGGTGGTAGGAAGGAAAGAAAGGCATTAATAAAATTTTGAAAAGGGGGGGAAAAGCACACCCCCCTGGGGGTTTCCCCAAATTCAAAATCTTTGTTCCCTTCTATGCCCTGGAACAAACAGAATTTTCTTTGGACGGGAAAACCAAACCACGGAGAACCCACCCTCCAACTTTCCATTCGGGAAAATTTTCATTTAATGATTACTGTCTGTTGGCCCCCAAAAAACGGTTTTAAGTAAAGGAAACGTAGTGTATGAGTGTAGTGTGCAGATGAGAAAGGTGGAAAAGCATGTGCCACCCCTTTCCATGATAAAGCCATGAAAACCGGGGGGACAAAAAATTCCTTTTCTGTGTAAGAGATTAAAAATCATCCTTCAAATTTTCAAAAGCAAGTATGGGAAATTTTTGGGGCAAATGGTTTTTGTTGTTGGGGCTTTGGAATGGAAAATAATAGGTTTTGGGCCTGATTTAGGGAGCCCCCCCAGTGCATAACTCATGTTATTAATTCAAGAAAAAGGATTACCTGGTACTCGACCAGCAATCGGGGTAGCGGGGAGTTCCCCTTAGTTAGTGCTGTTGTTCAAAATTAGTGAAAAAAAAGTTGCAGTTTTGCCTTGTTTTCAAAAGAAAAAACAGTTCTCCCTTGCACAAAATTTGTCCATTAATTTTTCCCCCGTGTGGAGGGGGAAGATGCTAGTGATGCCCCAGCACTGCAAACTCATTCCCCCTAGCAAGGATGAGGGTGGAAATTTGCCCAGTTCTTTTTCCTTTAATTTTTTTATGCCCCTCCATGCCCGGCTAAGTGGGTGTGAGCATTGGACCATGAAAAATTGTTCCCAGTCTTTTTGCCCAGTCTGTTTTTGCTTTTGGGGCAGCAAAAGGGGTTTTTTGGAAGAGGCTCAGCATTTTTAGGGGGACGATGGGGTTTTTATAGGCTGGCCCAGTCGCGAGCAGAATTTCAATTTCGAAATTTAGAATTTTGTAAAGGTATGTTTTTAAAGACTTATGATTTTTTTAAAACAGGATTTAGGTTTAGGGGTTTCAAGGCGGCTCTAAGAAGTTTTGAATACGCTCCAAAAGGGCTTGTTTTAAAATCTCGAAAAGAGGTACAATCATAGGAATTATACCGTCGTCACATGGCAACAAAATCATCATGTTGATCAGGGGAAACATTTTGCGTTTCCGTTTTTAATATCCCCCAGGGAGAATATTTACCATATTAGAGGGTTAGCCTTGGGGAAAAGACAGACGCTTATCTGTTTCAATGAAGCTCACAGCTGGCAGAAAATAATGTTGAAGCCAAGACACAGATCAGGACACCTCCCTAGTATGGTGGGTTAAGGTCACCTACAATTTGCAATTATCATACGTTAAGAGTTTACGTTGATTTCCATTCGATTACCAAACTGAGGTTTCCAAAGCTTTTGGTCTTGATTATAATCACCAAAAATGAGAGTAGGTTAGGATGAGCACAAGTTGGGAGCTCCAAGTAATTAAACTTATCAAACGGAGCATACAAGTTAAATATGTTGGGCAAGTTCCCCTTAAAACCCAACACCGTGTACGTAGCCCCTCTGTTTTTTATGTGAGAAGTTGTGGGGAAGTGATTTTTTAATATATAGAACAAAGAATTAGTAGATTTGAGGTTTATGCAAAAAAACATGGCAATTTAGGGGGTTGGGGTTTTTCAGGGGTCTGCCTCTTGTAGACACACAATATCATGGATTCAGTGGTTATTTATGTGCAGGTCAAAAATCTTTTTTTTTAATGACGCATATTCCAACTTAAAAAGGATGTTTATCGAGTTTGGTTCCATTATAAAAATCCAGGGATAGATTTCAATTTCTAGCAAAATGAAAAAATTATAAAAAAACAAACGACATAATCAATATCAATATCTCAGTATTTCCTTTCCATGAGTTCCTAAATGCCCTTTCCCTTAGTGAGACCCCTTGGGAGCTGTACACAAGGTCATGCCCTTTTGTCTGTGAATGTTTTGGGAAAGGGGCCTACCCCCGCACCAACTTCCTTTTATTACATATCATATCATCACATGTTCACTTCCCTCACATTATGACCCGTGATACATACACCATTATCAAAAAAAACCGGGTCACCCCACACTCAGTATCTATCAAAACATTACTCTCGGTTGACTATCATGGGCCCTTTATGCCCCCTTATCTTCACTGTGATTGTAAAAAACCAACAGTTCATCGTTTTGTGATTTTAACACACGGGAATCATCGTTTGTTTTTCATCACCCAATCATTTTTATAAGGGACATCTGGGTTGAGTACTCATTTTCAACCTCTGTAAGTTTTTCCCCGTGGGCTCAAGTGTTGTTTCAAAACCCTTGTTGCTTCTCCGTACGTTATGCGCGCTGCATGTTGTGTACCCCCCCACAAGACTAGCTCTCAGGAAGTATGAAATCCCCTCACGAGTCAGGTGGTGACTGACAGTGATCGTTTAACAATGGGGTCAACAAGCAGCATTACTAGTTTTATAGCGCGTGATCGTGCTCTTTGATGTCTCCAGAGTGACTCGCTCAAACCATATTTTCTGAGTTCAGGCATGGTCAGTATTCAGACATAAATATCTGGTAGGCCCATTTCCCCTCATGGGGGGTGGGTGAGGTGGGGGCTCTGCGGCTGGCGAGTGGGCGCTTTCCTCTGCAGTCCTGAGCAGCTGTGACTCCTGGAGTCTTACATTGATACATTCAATGCAAAAGGTCTGGTGTTTCTTGATCTATCATAGCACTGGGGAGAAGGTGGGCCTTTGGGCCCCACTGCACACCAGTGTGACTTAGATGAGCATTTTTAAGCAATGTGACCCCCGCGCTGACCCCCCTTTTAGCATCTACGGGGGTGCTTTTACAAAGCATTTTTTAACTCCTGTTAAAACGCTGCACGAGATAGAATTTTTATGGTGGGGTCCCTTGACCATCCACTCAGCCAATATCAGTCTTTTGGAAGTCAACGAGGGGTTTTCAACTTGATTGACCCAAAAGGAATTTTTTTATCCCGTATTATTGACTTGTGAATAAAAATAAGTATTTAGTGATCTTGGGGGGGCAGCTTGGGTTGGATGTTAGCAATTTATGAGTAAGAAGTTTTTTATAATGTTGGGTCATTAGTAACAAAAAAAGTAATTATCCTCGTTGACGAAAGGAATCCCAAGGTTTTTTTCTGGGTTATTAAAGAATTTCGTAAAACCATCAAACTTGACCTCAAAAACCCGTGTTTTCAGGGAAATCAAGCCTAACCGTTCGCAAAAGGTTTTTGTTTCTCTGTTGTTTTTGCAGAAGTCTCCTTTTTAAAAACCCCTTTTTTTTTCAAAGTCCCTTAATTCTAAAACGTACGAATTCGCCTTCACCATCATTTACTTGTTCCATCCCTAGGTCACTTTTATTAGCTGCTTGGATGGAAGAGTTTTCTGTTACTTTTGGGTCAGTGAACCCCTTTTTTCCCTAAAGAGAAGGGGCAAGGGAAGGGTATTCACCCCGCTAGACAAAAACAATTGGGTGTAGTGGCCTGCAGGGCCAGTGCGATTTTTTAAAGGCATTCACTGGGCCCACGTCGTCTGAAGTTACCAACACGTACACTTGTTAATTACCCCGACCCGCGCACTTTGACACATCTACACACGTGTCTTGGAATGACAGACAAATTTTCACTACTTAAGAACGTTTCACAACACCCAAGGTAGGCCGGAACACTGTAGAACGTTCACAAAGGCATTTTGTAACTGGCCTTCAGGCTGGCTTGGACGTGTTTGCCTGGATCAGCTAAATCACCCTAATCCCCTATGTAGTAATGGCGACGATTTAAAGGGGTACCGGTGAATAGGAAAATCGAGAAGGGCATTTCCCCCACAGACACCGCAGTATGGGTGTAAGTGGGTGCGGGTTTATGTGCCATTTTCAAGGCACCCCCAGGCAGACTTCCTCACTCTTTTAAAGCCTATGTAGGTATTGATGGTCGCACAATGTCCTAAATAGTGAAAAACCACTGTGCAAAAAGTTACAACAAATCTGCAGCCTTAAAACTACTAGCACAAACTTACAATGTTTAAGGGGAACCCTTGGGATGTCCCCTTAAAAGTTGTATGCAATGCTCGTTTAAATTTTTCTTAAATAAGCCCCTGGGGAAACACGGTAGCCAGCACTTAGAACGTATCGTAGACATGCGGGCCCCCCCTTTAAAAGTGTTTCAAGCCCGTTGAAAGTGTTTTAAGCCCCTGTCAACCCCTTGGATATTTGCTTGTAGCAGGGAGGTAGGCACACAGGAGAATTTTCGTAAAATGATGGGTGCGGCCGGAGGACTGACAGGGCACTCAAAGCATTTTTTTGGTCTTTCAAAAACCCCTCTAACCATAAGTAAATAGAGGGGAATGCCTGAGTTCCAAAACGAGGAAGGAGGGGGGACAGGCGAGGTGGGGGAAGGAAAACCCCCCCTCGCCCCTTCAAATCAACATGTTTTGTTTCATAGGGATATCACTATCACAGTTCACAATAAGGTTCCACAGCAATTCAGTGCGCTCCAACGATATTTTTTGATGATAGTTATCAGTCGGGTGAGATAAGCAGTTCTGAATAAAAAGGCCTAGGACTTCACTCAACACACACTCCCTCCCCTTTAACCATCAGGCCCAACTGGGTCAGGCAAAGAAAGGAAAAGGGTTGTATTTCCAATGGGACTCATTTCTCAAGAAAATTTCCTATAATTCTGGGTGTTGTGAAAATTGGAAGAGGGTTTCTAGATGATCAGGGGTCTAGGAAAAAATAAGTAAGGGATTGCCGTCTAACTTGCACTATTGTTATAGTGTAAAAAGGGAAGACACCACAAGTATGTGAAAAGGGGATCAAATCGAAATAGGGTAACAATATTTACGATATGATAAAAACCCGGAAAACAGTAGCCAACGTAAAGTTGCAGCTAATGTCGGAATGAGGGCCCTAGCTTGGGTAGCTTTCCTGGTTGGATGTCGTGATAATGATAAATGGCTTTTCCCCGGGTTTACCTGGAGAGAGTTTCGGGGGTAAATCCCCCCCCCCCGGGTTTTGGGCCCAGGCCTCCTGGGGGTCACCCCCTAAATTCAAACAGGCTGTTGTGCTGGTAATGAAACCAAGTACGACCACACCCCGGCTGATCGGGAACTACTTTAGGTGTTGCCAGTGCCAGCTTTCTTTGGGGGGATGTGCATCTTTCGCCAAGTCTTTTGTTTTTCGAGTGACTGTTTTTTTCGTGTGAAGTTCGGTACTATCCCCTAGGTTTTTCCAGGTGTATATAATCATGTATCTCTCCCCCTCGTTCCAGGGAATACGGGTTTTAAAAACCTCAAGGCCCCCAGAAATTTTGGGGTGTTTTATCCCCGTTTTGGGCCCGTGAAAGTTCTTGTACATTTTCTGGTCGGGCCAACACCTCCTTGAAAGGTGCTGTTGAGTGCACAATTTTCCCACCCAAATAGAACAATGACCAAGAGGATATGGGTTTGGCCCCCTATTTTTAAAGGTTTCTTTTACCCCATCCTGTCTTTTTTCTAGCAAAATGGATTGATACAATTTTATGGTCCTTAAAGGGTGAGATCCCCCGACATAATCACCCCCAGGTCTTTGCTTTGGGAGTTTCGCTCTATTTTGGGGCCAATTTTTTTTGAACGATGAAATTTAATTTCCTCTGTTCCATATTGGTAATTGAAATTTTAAAGTTGAACTTCATATTGTTTTCTGCACCCCCGCTAAAAGTTTGGTTGATGTCCCCCTGGGCCTTGCGTGTCTGCAAGGAAAAGACACTGCATGCAGATTCGGGTGTCACTGCAAAGGAAAGACCGGTGCTGTGGCTGACATCCTTGTCTAGTCGGATATGGGATGAGGAACAAGATGGGAGTAGTACTGTGCCTTGTGGAACAGAGCTTTTCCCGGGGCCCTCGGATTTACTCTTTTGACGATACCTCGTGTTCTGTTGTGAGGAAATTTAGTCCACGACCGACTTTCCTGTTATTCCTTTAGCAGTATTTTGTGCGCTAACCCCATGGTCACACTTGTCGAAGGCTTTTGCAAAGCTGTATATATTCATTGCATTCTTTTTGTTTCTAGTGCATTTAGGACCTTGTCGTAGGCCCAAATAGTTGAACAGACAGGAGCGACCTGTTCAAAACCCATGTTCCCCCTGGGTTGTGTAATGATGGGTTTCTAGATGGGTGGGGATCTTGTTTTAGGACCCTTTCAAAGTTTTTATGATAGGGGATGTTAGTGCTTTTGGTTTGTTTTTCTTTGCTATTGCTTTATGCCCCCTTTGTGGGTGGGGCTATTCTTTTTTTTAGTAACTGAGGGACGACCCCGTGTCCATGCTCCCTCTCCATAGGATGGAAAAGGCTTGCAGTTTTTGATGAAACAGGTTCCTGATGGCCCCGGGGGCAGGTGCATGGGCATGTCTTTTATCGCCTTTTCGAAGTCTTTTGGGCGTCAGGATAACTCGGATGGTTGTGTTAATCAATTTGGGGCTCTCTCAAAAAAAATTCATTTTGAGCCTCGACTCTCGTCGGTTAGCGGCTTTCTAAAAAAATGGTCATTTGGGACTTGGTACTCACTCATTTCCCTTTCTGCATCTGTGTAGGACCCTCTTGTTTAAAATGGGGCCCAATACTGGCGTTGTTCTCGATTTTGATTTTGGGTAGGGGAAGAAATTTTTGGGTTTCTTTCGATTTCATTTATGGTTTTAGTTCTTCCCGCGATTCCCGATCCTAAAGGATTTTTTTAGCTTAAGTTCGATGCTTGCTATTTCTTGACCCGTGTTCCCTACGCATTTCAGATATATTGACCTCTTTTAGCGCTCTGTTTTCTTTTTCCCTCGCCTGTAAAGGGAGCGCCTGTCTCTTTCTATTTTCATCTACTCCCCCTTTTTCTTAGGGAAAAAGCCTTTGATCACGAGGCCCCCGAGTTTTAAACTGTTCTGGCATAAGTTTGGGGGTTTTGTTGCTTATGTATCTTCCCAGCTTATATCGGGTTGGATTTGGGTTTTCTTGGTCCCCTTTATGTTTTTGTTATTGAAGTTTAAATTTTGGGGAATGCTCCCCCGTGACTAGTTTTTTTTGTCGGTCTGGGGCTCAACGCATACATGCTGAACCCCAATTTTGTTGGATCTGGTATTTGTTTTTGATATGGTGACATTTCTTATCAGATCATATTTTAGTGAAGAGAGGGTTTTGGGATTCTCTAGTTAGTGGCTCTATTTTTTGTGGTTTAAAAAGTTTTGTGAGAGATTTAAAAGCCGTGGAGTGGGTTTTCATCAAGTCCTCCTGGTTTTTACGCAAAAATATTTTTCTATATTCCTCATTTTTTGGGCCTTAAGTTGAAATCCCCCAAACAAGTGTTTGGGTGCAGGAGCTGGAAGATTTTTCCCGAAGTGGTCAATTTTTAACAGCTGTTCCCGGAAATTGCTGGGATGTTGCATCCGGGGGTTGTAGACTACCACAATGACTAGGTTTTTTTGGGTTTTCGCCTTTATGCTAAAACTTCCACTACTCATTTTAGGCATTTAAACAGTTCGTGCAAACAGTGGGCCTGCAAGTACAGGCCAACCCCCCCCCTTTTTTCCCGTCATCTGTACTCTTATAGGTTGTAACCGGGATCCATATTTTGTTTTCCAAGTGATCCTTTTTGTGGGGCTCAGTGAAAGCCACAACATTGCCTTTGCCCTTTTCAAGAGTCCACGGATGAAAGGGATTTTGTTGTTTGTTGCTGGGTTTAGACCCGTTATTTGCAAAAAGAATGTTATGGAGGGGGTATTGTTGGTACGGGGGGGGTTTTTTTTTCCGGCTTTAGTTCTGTATCGTTGGTTTGGGTGGGGGGGCCATGCGGGGTTTCCCACCCCGGAATGATGGTTTTGGGGTGTACGTTTTCTGCCTTTTCCCTGCCATTTTTTTTTCCTTCCTGGCACTAAAAAACTCCCCCTTTTGAGGGGTGGGGGCTACCGGGGTTTTCCCCATGGCCTGGATGTTTTGTATTTTTTTGTCCCCTTTAGATGGTATCCGGGAAATTTTAAGTTATAGCACAGTTTTTCCCTGTACTGAAAAGGTTCACTTTTCAGGGGGGGAAAAATTTACGGGAAGGGGGAGTTTGCATTTCCTGTTGTCATATGGGCATGGCTTTTTTCTAGGGTGGTCATTTTTGCATGCCCATCTTTTTTTTTCCAGATTTCCCATCCCAGCGATCCCAAGTGCATGTATGTGCACACATAAGAGGGTTTCCCCAACAGCCCCCTGGCATTTCAACTTGCACTGGCAAGCCCTAAAGTCAGTTCCTGACACCCGGGTGGGCTCGAAGGGTTTTGCGGCAGCCAGCGCAACACCGGGTTTTGATCGGGGCTGACCCCCGGGGGCCTGGTCACGACCAGGCGCGGGGGGTTGCCCCCCCGAAACCTTCCCCGGTAAACCCCGGGGGAAACAGGCTTGGTTTCCGCTTGCCTTGGTTCTGTGACTGTATTCCCCTGTTGGTGATTTTCCCGTTTTCCCTTCTATCATCCCTTGCACCAACAAAAGGAGCTCCCACCCGTTGTTTTTGGTAAATTTTCCCAGTATTGCTATTGGAGTCCCTTGTTTTCTATTTCCTGCGTATTTTAGTTTTGCAATATTGGTTTTTTTCTTATCTTTGACACACTTGTTTTTCCCCATATGGCTCCCGTCCCCTTAGGTCATTTATATTTTCCTTCCGGTATAATTCCCGACAAACCTGGACAAAATCCCAGCTTTACCTTTTTAAAGACCCTTTGTGCATTACAAATTTTAAGTCTTTTTCCTTCATTATATTAAGATTAATCACAGTTTTACTCTAGCTCATCTAGCTCAAAAACATAGTCAAAACCAAAATTTACTATACTAGACCATAGTGCAATTCTGTGAGAGACTGGTGCATTTGTAATTTGTATTTTTTTTATTTTTAGACAAAAGTTGTTGTACTATAGTCTTTCTACCTCAATACATAGTCAATACCAAATTCACTATATTAGACCATAGTGCAATTACTAGTGAGAGGACTGGTGCTACTTTAATTTGTATTTTTTAATTGTATTTTTATATTATTAGATAAATTCAGTTGTACCATGCTCGGTGGTGGCCTGGTGGCCTGGTGGCTAAAGCTCCCGCTTCACACACGGAGGGCCCGGGTTCGATTCCCGACGGGTGGAAAACATTTCGACGTGTTTCCTTACACCTGTTGTCCTGTTCACCTAGCAGCAAATAGGTACCTGGGTGTTAGTCGACTGGTGTGGGTCGCATCCTGGGGGACAAGATTAAGGACCCCAATGGAAATAAGTTAGACAGTCCTCGATGATGCACTGACTTTCTTGGGTTATCCTGGGTGGCTAACCCTCCGGGGTTAATCGTTTCTCGGTAATTGTTTCACGTTAAGCCACACTAACAACACACTCTCCACATCTTCGAGTAATACAGCTGATGGTGGTGCAGCAACAACAACAGCTGACTGTGGTGCAGCAGCAGCTGCACCTTTGGCAAGAACAGCTTCCTTGATTGCCGTTTTCTTACCCACAACAGTAGCGATGGTTGATTGGGGTTTATTATACAACCTGACCAGCTCAGAGACACGCACTCCACTTTCATACTTAGCAATGATCTCTTTCTTCATCTCCATAGTAATTCTCACCATTTTTGCTGTAGGGTTGGCACTAGAAACTTTCTTGGGGCCCATGGTGACTTTATTTTGCAGGTGCAATCACTACAAAGGCTGTGATAATATGAAATGTTCCAGTTGTTGTATGTTTGGAAGCGACTGCGGTGGCTGGCTGGCTGGCTTGTAAACACTGACACCCAAGGGACAAGTGAGGCGTGCTCAGGCCAAAGTGGACGCGTATGGTACGGAATGAATAGCGCTGGTCGGGTTTTTAAGCGCTAGTTGAGGCAAAATTTTTGTGTTTAAATGTATCGCTAGTCAGATTTATCCTTAATCGATGCCATCGTAGTTAAAGGGGCCCCTGTACTCGGTTTAAAATTATTCCTCTATAATATTTGCAATCTCTTTTGTCCCCCCTTCCATTTATATAAAGGGACTATACACGCTCTTCACCAATTCCTAGGTACCTTCCCCTCTTTCATACATCTATTAAACAAAAATACTAACCACTCCAACACTATATCCCCCCCCCCCCCCGCTTTTAACATTTCTGTCATGATACCGTCAGTTCCAGCTGCTTTACCCTTTTTCGTTCTACGTAATGCCACTGTATATCTAAAATATTAAATAACTTTAAAACATTGGAAATTTTGGAATGTTTCCAGACATAATTGAGAGTGATGCTCATGGAGAATGTAAACGAACCAGGTGGCCTGCGGTGACCGTATTAGAAAGTCAGGTGTGGAGGGGGGAGCTGTATAGAGAGTTTCATAGTTTGAAATTGTTTGTATTAGTGGAATGCCATAAGGCGAAATGCCATGAAGGGGCCCTACTGTATCCTACTGTAGAATGTTTTAACATAAATATGAGATGTAATAGCCAGGCAACTTGTGGGACTTCTGGACGCTCCTGTTTGAGTTTGTTTTTGCGCAGTTTACCTGATTGAGCTGCCCCTAGCGTTGGTTGGTAGAAACTTTATTTTCTCCAACATGCCGCTGAATAGCAGAAGAAGAATCAACACTGTCTGCATTGAGATTTTTCCGTGGGGCTGTTACGGGATCCAACATGGATTTATTGTTACCAGCGATCATTCGCGATACCTATGGTATAGCAAATGTGGAGATAAGTGGTGTCGCACTCAATGGAACGACAAGAATCTTCGTTAAAATGACGTCTGCACGAGTCTACGAGGCAGTGGTCGACAAGTATCAGGAGACCATCATACCCGTTAATACAGCTGTGTCGGTGCGACTCCATGATGTATCTCGACACTACACTTGGGTGAAAATCAGGAATGTGCCTTTTGAGGCGACTGATTTTGATATTAGCAGTGAACTGCGTACCTATGGGACGGTTCACGTAGCCACAGCAGGGAGATGGGCAACTGGACCGTATGCAGGTGCGCTGGAAGGTACATATACTGTTAAAATGACTCTTCAACACTCTATTCCTTCATATGTTGTGTTGAAGGATTTACGGACTCAAGTCTATGTAACGTATGCGGGGCAACAACGTACGTGTCGGCTATGTGGGTCATATGACCACATCGCGGTGCAGTGTGGGAAACGAAGTGGGTACCCGGCACAACAGCAATGGCAACAGCAGACAGTGGGCGAGGTATGCGATGAGCGAGAACAGTCTCTTCCTACGCAGCCCCAACAACGGTTGTCATGGAATGAGGAGGTGGACAAAGAAAAGGAACTCGAATCGCCAGTTGTAACGCTACAAGGAGAATCTCAGTCGTTGGATATACATCAGGTTTTTGAGGAGAGACTATCTAATATGGGTGAAGAAATGGCGGCATCTTTGGTAAAGGTGTTGGATGTCTTGCTAGAGGAATCGGTCCTAGATCAGGTGGAAGACCCAGGCTTAGTGCTAGGGATGGCTGTGAATGATGGTATGGCTGGAGATGACGGTTTGTCGACGAGAGAGTCTAAAGGATTGAAGGTGCATGCAGTAGAGGTGGAGGTGCATCAGGACGGTGCATCTGATGTAAAAATGCAGGTGGAGGGCAGGACACGAAAGAGGACTGCAGCATCATCGGATTCTGATGATGTGCTAACTCCTGCCCAACGCCCTGGGAAAAAGTCTTGGGTGGAGGTACAGAAGAGAGGGAATGGTGAACCCAAGGATCAAGGGATTGCAAAGGTGATTCCCAATAAAGAAGGGAGGGACAGAGGTGTTGCAAAACGAACTGGTGAAAAGTCAATGCCAGGGACAAAAGGAAAACCCATTTGTTGAATTCAAGTGTTTTACTATAAATATTAACGGGTTGAGAGCTGAGAGGAAGCTTAAGTGGTTTAATGAGTATTTGGTGCGACTTGGTGTGGATGTGGTATTCTTACAGGAACATAATTTTAAGCCTGGTTATGAGTTGGATATGAGTGGTTATAATGTGTACATTGAACATGCGACACGTTTGAAAAGTGGGGCTGCCATTTTGGTAAAGGAAACTAGCCCGTTTATAGTAAGGCATAGTGAAGGGGGGGAGGGGAGGGTAATTAGAGTGGATGGAACCTGGGGTAGGGTTCCCATTAGTTTAGTATGTGTATATGGCCCAGCTGAGGGTGACGTGAGTATTAAAACTAAATTTGTTCAGGATGTACTGGTCTATTTTTTACGTGGTTTACCGAATGTTGCAATAATAGGCAGAGATTGGAATTGCATGATACGTCGTAAAGACGTGGCGCCAAGAGGTGCGGGGTGTTGTTTGGGTATATTGGGGGATATATTGACCGGGGTGGGGTTAAAGGATGTGTGTGGGGGGAAGGGATGGTAGAGCATACATTCATTAAACGAGGTTATGCGGCGAGGTTGGACCAAATGTACATGCCTTGTGCGGTTACTGTGTGGAGGATGAATGTGATAGATGTGGTTTTTTCGGATCATAGAGGAGTTGTAATAGATGTGGATATTGAGGGTGTGCCTCGGAGGGGCCCAATCATTTTGGAAATTGAATGTAAAGTTATTAAAAGGGAAAAGAGGATAGTATTTTGTCTTTTGTACATATGTGGGATTGTTTAGTGGTAGAAGCACCAGGGGATGTTGTCATGGTTAATTGGTGGGAAACGATAGCTAAAAAACGTATTAAGGAATATTATATTAATCGAGGGACGAGATATAATCAGATACAATACGGTTTTCAAAAATATTTAGAGGGGCAGTTGCGCGAATGTTATGCACAAATTAATGCTAATTATCCTGTTATTGAAATTGAAAGTTTGAAGGAAAATATCGGGAATTTACAAAATGAGAGGTTTGATGGGGAAAGACTTAAGGGCGGGATTGAGGAGGTTTTGTGGGGAGATCGGCCATCGGCGTGTGTGTTGCGGAGTCAACACAGACGTCACAAGGCAATGGAGTTAATGGGGTTGAATGATCAGGTAGGTATGCAAGGGTATAAAGTGGATCAGGTGTTGACGACGACTGAGGGTATGAGTGGGTATATTGATGCTTGGGTTAAGTTGAAAACGCAAAGTGTGGGAATAAGCAAAATAGCATTACATTTAAATTTGGGAAAGGGTTTTTGTGCAGTGTGAGTTGACAGAGCATGATCGATTCGTTTTGGAAGGGCCGATAACGGGGTGTGAGACATGGGAAGCTTTATCCGGGACACAATTAGGTAAGGCACCAGGAATTGATGGGTTGCCCAGTGGCTTTTATCTTCAAAATGGAGCGTTTTAAAAGGGTTTTGGTAAGATTATTCAATTTTCCTTAAGCGGGATCGGGTTTTAGGGGCCACAGCAAAGGTGGTTTGTGGTCGTTCTAGTCCCTAAAGGTGAGCCATTAACAGTCAAAGACTATCGTGCTATTTTGTTATTGTGTGGTGATTATAAATTTTTGCAAGAATTTAGCTAACAGAATAAAAAAGGTCCTGGGTAAAGTGATTGATAAGGGACAATATGGGTGCTAGGAAGATCTATGTATGACGGGCATGGGTTGATTAGAAGTTTTATTGAAGAAAGAGTAAAATTGGGAGGGGGGGGGTGTAGGCTATAGTTTGAGAGGCGGCATATGATAGTGTAGAAAGGGAAAGCGTTATGGAAGATTATGAGATGGCAGGGATTTGGAGAGGAAATTTATCATGGGCCAAATTAATGTATCAAGATGCACCCTTTTCGGGTGCAGGTAAATGGAAGGTTAGGAGAACAAATTCAGATGAGAAGGGTGTACGTCAAGGTTGTCCCCTTTCAAAAAATTTTTTTTGCGTTTTTTACAGGATCCCTTTTATAGAGGAATTAGGTCTTTTAGCAGCAAATGGGGTTGGTGACGAAAGGGGTGGGGGGGGGGCTGCATTGTTGGATATGTTGATGACACAACGATTTTAGTAAGTGGTAACAGGGTTTTGCCTCGGGTGGAAAAGTTAGTGAATGTTTTTGAAAAGGTTTTGGCATGTCAATTAATAAGGAGAAAAAAGAAGTATATGGATCTTTAAAGGGTGGGTTTAGTGAGGAATGTGAAGTAGTTGGGAAAAGGGGGAAAAAGGTGTGACCAATTACTGATATGTGGATCGTTTATGTAAGTGATATCAAATTAGCACAACAAATAAATTCAGTGCGTATTGTAGATTGTGTACTGAAGCGCCTTAGTGGTTTACGAGCTGCACACTTAAATTTGCATTAATGAGTGATTACAACGAATGTCCTATTATATAGTAAACTTTTGCATGTATCAGTAATATATCTGATACTTCATAGGGAGATACAAAGGTTACAAAAGGGCATTTTTAGATTCACTTGGGGTACTGGAAGCGAATGGTTAGGTAGAGCTGTTTTCACACTCCCGGTTGGCCGAGGAGGGCTGGGTCTTATAGCTGTTGTAAAGAGGATTATGAGTGTGTATTTGAAACGTAGATATAAGCGGGAGGGGGGGAGGGAAGGCGGACTTCATAAGATACGTCAGGATATGCAACGGTGGTGGGTGGGTAGGGAGTTCATAATAGGTGAGGCAATGTTACGGGTCATCATAAAACATGAGAGATCTTTCACATATTAAAATTGGGAAAAACCTTGATGGGGTGGATGGTAAGGCAGTGGTAGGGGGTGGTAGAAGGGGTTTATCGATGTTGATTGGCGTAATATTTGGGGGTTTGAACAAATTGTGTTTAAAACCTAAAGTACGAGAAGTTATGTATAGATTTTTACATGGGATCTTACCGTCTGGAAAGGTTTTATTCCAAAAAAGAATACGGGAGGATGGGAAAGCAAGGCTTGTGGCGGAATGGAGACTGTTTTCCATACGGTGTATTTTTTCGAATGTATTGAACTAATAAGGGTTGGTTGGGTAAGGTAATAAGGTTAGTGGGAGGGGGGGGGTTTGCAGGTGTTGAGGGTTTTTAAATTAGACATAGGTGGGTGAATCAGATGGTAGAGTAATGCGGTAGGGTATATAATTACAGATTATATTTATATGTCTTGGCTATGAGAGGAGCGAAGTAATGTGAAAGAATTAATGCATTAACAGCAACTTTTTATGGGACAAAGTGTAGGAATAAGGAGGTGTATGGGGGGAGATGGGAGAAGGATTTAAGTGAGGATTAAAAAAATTTCACATTACGGGATTTCGGGATTTACGGGAGTTGAAAGGCAGGTAAGGGGGATGAAATGGGTGGTTTCCTAGAATGGGCGGTAGCATGATGAGTTGATGATGTTATATGAGGTATGTCCGGGGTGCAATTTTAACATTATTTGTTCCGAGTGTTTCAAGTACAATGCAGTTATATTTGGAATTATCGACTTATAACTACATATATATATGTATATGTATGTATATGTATATATGTATATATATATATATATATATATATATATATATATATATATATATATATATATATAAAGAATGAGTGAGGTGAGATGTTATCAACAAATTTTGTTGAAAATAAGAAAAAGTTTTGGAGTGAGATTAACAAGTTAAGGAAGCCTAGAGAACAAATGGATTTTGTCAGTTAAAAATGGGAGGAGAGTTATTAAATGGAGAGTTAGAGGTATTGGGAAGATGGAGGGAATATTTTGAGGAATTGTTAAAAGTTGATGAAGATAGGGAAGCTGTGATTTCGTGTATAGGGCAAGGAGGAATAAATCTTGTAGGAGTGAAGAAGAGCCAAATTGTGAGTGTGGGGGGAAATTCGTGAGGCAGTGGGTAAAATGAAAGGGGGTAAGGCAGGGCCCGGGGTTGATGGGATAAAGATAGAAATGTTTAAAAACAGGTTGGGGATATAGTTTTGGAGTGGTTTGGTGCAATTATTTAATAAAGTATGGAAGAGGGAAAGGTACCTAGGGATTGGCAGGGAGCATGCATAGTTCCTTTGTATAAAGGCAAAGGGGATAAAAGAGAGTGCAAAAATTACAGGGGGATAAGTCTGCTGAGTATACCTGGTAAAGTGTATTGCAGAGTTATTATTGAAAGAATTACGAGTAAGACGGAGAATAGGATAGCAGATGAACAAGGAGGCTTTAGGAAAGGTAGGGGGTGTGTGGACCAGGTGTTTACAGTGAAACATATAAGTGAACAGTATTTAGATAAGGCTAAAGAGGTCTTTGTGGCATTTATGGATTTGGAAAAGGCGTATGACAGGGTGGATAGGGGGGCAATGTGGCAGATGTTGCAGGTGTATGGTGTAAGAGGTAGGTTACTGAAAGCAGTGAAGAGTTTTTACAAGGATAGTGAGGCTCAAGTTAGAGTATGTAGGAAAGAGGGAAATTATTTCCCAGTAAAAGTAGGCCTTAGACAAGGATGTGTGATGTCACCGTGGTTGTTTATTATATTTATAGATGGGGTTGTAAGAGAAATAAATGCGAGAGTCTTGGCAAGAGGGGTGGAGTTAAAAGATAAAGAATCACACACACAAGTGGGAGTTGTCACAGCTGCTCTTTGCTGATGACACTGTGCTCTTGGGAGATTCTGAAGAGAAGTTGCAGAGATTGGTGGATGAATTTGGTAGGGTGTGCAAAAGAAGAAAATTAAAGGTGAATACAGGAAAGAGTAAGGTTATGAGGATAACAAAAAGATTAGGTGATGAAAGATTGGATATCAGATTGGAGGGAGAGAGTATGGAGGAGGTGAATGTATTCAGATATTTGGGAGTGGACGTGTCAGCGGATGGGTCTATGAAAGATGAGGTGAATCATAGAATTGATGAGGGGAAAAGGGTGGGGTGGTGCACTTAGGAGTCTGTGGAGACAAAGAACTTTGTCCTTGGAGGGAAAGAGGGGAATGTATGAGAGTATAGTTTTTACCAACGCTCTTATATGGGTGTGAAGCATGGGTGATGAATGTTGCAGCGAGGAGAAGGCTGGAGGCAGTGGAGATGTCATGTCTGAGGGCAATGTGTGTGTGAATATAATGCAGAGAATTCGTAGTTTGGAAGTTAGGAGGAGGTGCGGGATTACCAAAACTGTTGTCCAGAGGGCTGAGGAAGGGTTGTTGAGGTGGTTCGGACATGTAGAGAGAATGGAGCGAAAGAGAATGACTTCAAGAGTGTATCAGTCTGTAGTGGAAGGAAGGCGGGGTAGGGGTCGGCCTAGGAAAGGTTGGAGGGAGGGGGTAAAGGAGGTTTTGTGTGCGAGGGGCTTGGACTTCCAGCAGGCATGTGTGAGCGTGTTTGATAGGAGTGAATGGAGACAAATGGTTTTTAATACTTGACGTGCTGTTGGAGTGTGAGCAAAGTAACATTTATGAAGGGGTTCAGGGAAACCGGCAGGCCGGACTTGAGTCCTGGAGATGGGAAGTACAGTGCCTGCACTCTGAAGGAGGGGTGTTAAATGTTGCAGTTTAAAAACTGTAGTGTAAAGCACCCTTCTGGCAAGACAGTGATGGAGTGAATGATGGTGAAAAATTTTTCTTTTCGGGCCACCCCTATATACAGGCCTCCATGTTATGCAAAAATGTGGGGTAGCTGGGGCTTGAGCTGGTCAAGGGCAAAGGGAAAATTACACCCACCCGGGATAAACAGGCCCCCCAGGGGTATCCCACAAAAAAGAAAACGCCCAAACCGTATGTTTACTTCAAGGGTTGGTTAACAGGGTTAGGCAAAATCCCTTAGGAAAATGTACTATTTAATACCATAAAAAATAAC
>NW_026465879.1:0-11917 GCF_026875155.1 Cherax quadricarinatus
CTACCAAAAAAAACTTTTACCTTTTAAAAAATACCTTTTTCTAACAAAAACTACGTCTTTTTACACTACCAAAAAAATCTTCTACTACTCCCAAAACTTTCCTTTATATCCAAAACGCTTTTACACTCCAAAACACTTTTCTACTACTCCAAAAATACTTTTTCCCCACACTACCAAAAAAACCCTCTTCTACACTGCAAAAACTACGTCTTCTACTACACCAAACTCGTCTTCTACTACTGCCAAAATTACGTTTATACTACTGCCAAAACTACGTCTTCTACTACTGCCAAAATTACGTCTTATACTACTGCCAAAACTACGTCTTCTACTACTGCCAAAACTGCGTCTTCCCACTACTACCAAAAATACTTCCTCTACTACTACCAAAACTACGTCTTCTATATACCAAAAATACGTCTTCTACTACTACCAAACTACGTCTTCTACTACTACCAAAACTACTTCCTCTGCTCTACCAAACTACGTCTTCTACTACCAAACTACTTTCCTTACTACTACCAAAACGTCTTTCTACTACTGCAAAACTAAAGTTTCTACTACACAAACTATTTCTCTACTATTCCAGCTACGTCTTCTACTACTGCCAAAACTACGTCTTTACTACTACCAAACTACGTCTTCTACTACTGCAAACTAGTCTTCTACACTGCCAAAACCTAGTCTTCTATACTGCCAAAACTACGTCTTCTACTATACCAAACTACTTTCTCTACTACTTACAACTCGTCTTCTACTACTGCTTAACTTCTAACTACTCCAACTAAGTTTTCAATAATTTATGTAATTTTTTTGTTTTTACTATTGGGCGCCATTTTTTTAATTTATTAATTTTTATATAAGTATACTGTTATATTATTGGTATATATTTTTTTAATTTAGTTTTTTTCATGTTACTATTACTTGTACTACTCATTATAGTATATGTTAATTTTTCTTTACTAAATACACTATTACTATATCTTTACTTTTACTTGTACTACTTTCTATTTAATACTATGTTCTTTTACTTTAAAATATAACATTTAGTTCTTTCTTTTTTATTTCTTGTACTACACTATTACTATTTTATGTTTTCTATTACTTGTACTACTACTTTTTTACTAGTACTATGTTACTTTATGTACTAACCCATTACTAGTCTACTGTTATTTACTTGTACCTACTATTACAGTACTACTGTTCTATTTCCCTTTTACTACTACATTTATTAAATGTATATTATTTTTCTACTTTATAGTACTACGTTACTATTTCTTGTACTACTACTATTATAGACTACTGTTCATTACTTTTACTATTTCTATTCTATACTATGTTATATTCTTGTACTACTACTATTATAGTCACTGTTCATACTTTTAACTATTTTCTTAAGTCACGTTACTATTATTGTACTATACTAAATTTCTTACTCTGGTTACTATTCCCTTTTACACTAACTATTACTAGTACTACGTTACATTACTTGTATACTCTACTATTATGTACTCTGTACTATTACTTGTACAAATACTATTTAGTCTTCTGTTACTATTACTTGATATACTTTTACTAGTACTACGTTACTATACTTGTCTATATATACCCAGTATACTGTTACTATTATTGACTACTCTTTCTAGTACCTATGTTTTATTACTTGTACTACTACTTTTTTATAGTACTACTGTACTATTATTGATACTATATTACTGTACTACTGTACTATTTTCTTGTAATACTTTTATTTAGTACTATGTTATATTATTGACTACTACTTTAAGTACTACAACTTTTTAACAAAAAAAAAAAAAAAAAAATTTTTAAAAAAAAAGAAAACCCCAATTCTTGTATATCTACTATTAATTGTTTTACTGTTACTATTACTTGATATACTATTATAGTACTACTGTTACTATTTCTTGTAACTACATTACTAGTACTACTGTTACTTTACTTGTCTCTGCTACTATTACTATACTACTGCTATTATTTCTAGTACTCTGATAATAGAGTTCACAGGGGCCACACTTTACCTAACACACTCAAAAGGAAATAATTAGACATTCTCGATGACGCACTCACTTTCTTGGGTTTTCCGGGTGGGTAACCCCCCCGGGGTTAAAAATCCGAAAACTTTTTTATTTATCTTTATCACCTCACACCAACCTCACAAAAAACCAAGGTCTATCGACAAGTACCCTTTTGGGACTGGTAAATATGACGCCCGCTCAAACTTCCCCCAAAGGTGGCGCCCCTAGTCGGGGTGTTGGCTGTGGTGGTGAGTGATTGTTGTGATGTTGCTTGTAGTGGTGGGGTTTTGGTGATGTGGTTTTTGGTTGTGGTGGGGGTTTTGGTTGGGTGGTGGTGGTATGGGTGGTGTTTTGGGGTTGGTATTTTTGACGGGGGAGGTAGTATTTGGGGACGGTGGAGGGGTAGTGGTGAGGGGTGGTAGGATGGTTGTGATTGGGTGGGGGTAGTGGGGGTGCGCCGTGGTTTTGGGGGTTGGGGGTGGCGCCCTTTGGGTTTTAATGGTGGAGATATGGTGGTGGCGATGGATTGATTGGGGTGGAAGGGGGGTTTTATGGTTTGTTAGTGTATTGGGGTTGGGATGATTGTTGGTTTTTAGTGGAAATGGTGGCGTGGTTGTGGGGGGTGGTGGTGGCTATGGGTTTTGGGGTTTGGGGGGGCTATGGTTGTGGTATGGGGGTGGTATGGGTTTGGTAGGGTGGGGCTAGGGGGTTTGGGAGTGGGTGGCGATGGGTTTTGGTAGTGCTGGTGGCTATGGTTGTGGTAGTGGGGGTGGCGATGATTGTGGAAAATGGGGAGGCGAGATTGTGGGTATGGGGGTGGCAGGTTGTGGTGTGGTGGTGGGTAGGTTGGGTAGTGGGGGTGGGGTGGGTTTTGTAGTGCGGGGCTATGGTTTTTTGGAGTGGTTTTTGGCGATGATTGTGGGGAGTGGTGGAGGGGATGGTTTGTTGTGTGGTGGTGGATGGTTTTTTGGGGAGTGGTGGGGCTATGGTTGTGGTTTGTGGTGGGAAAAATTTGGTTTTTGGGTATGGGGTGGGGATGGTTGTGGAATTTGGTTGGTGGGGATGGTTGTGGTAGTGGTGGTGGCTAGGTTGGGTAGTAGTGGGGGCTATGGCTGTGGTATGGTGGGGGTGATTGTTGTGGTAAGGGTGGTGGCTTTGGTTGTGGTAGTAGGGGGGCTATGGCTGTGGGGGTGGTGGGGTGATTGTTTTGGGGTGGTGGGCTATGTTGTGGAGTGGGGGTGGCTATGTTGTGGTAGTAGTGGGGGGGTATGGCTGTGGTAGTGGTGGGGCTTGGTGTGGTATGGTGGTGGGATGGGTTTGGTTTTTTGGTGGTGGGGATGGGTTTTGGAAGTGGGGTGGTGATGGTTTTGGGTAGTGGTGGTGGCTAGGTTTGGTGTGGTGGTGGCCCTGGTTGTGGGTGGGGGTGGCTATGGCTGTGTAGTGGTGGTGGCTAGGTTGGTGTGGGGTGGGGATGGGGGGGTAGTGGTGGTGGCTATGGTTGGTTTTGTGGGGTGGTTTTTGGGTATTTTAAATTTATTTGGGCATTTTTTTTTTCTATTTTTATTTTATTTTTTTTTTTTTTATTTTTGGGGGGGTGGGGCTATGTTTGGAGTGGTGGTCTATGGTTTTGGTAGTGGTGGTTGGGTTTTTGGGGGTTTTTTGTGGGAGCGGGGGTGGCGTGGTTGTGGTGTGGTGGTGGGGTATGGTTGTGGTAGTGGTGGTGGCTTGGTTGTGGTAGGTGGTAGGATGGGTTTTGGGTAGTGGTGGTGCGTTTGGTTTTGGGTAGTGGTGGTGGCTATGGGGTGGTAGAAGTGGTGGCGAATTTTTGGTAGTGGGGTGGCTATGGTTTGGTATGGTGGGGGGTATGGGTTGTGGTAGGGGGTTTGCGATGGTTTTTGGTAGTGGGGGTGGTATGGTTGTGGTAGGGTGGGGGCGATATTTGTTATGGTGGTGGTTGGTTGTGGTAGTGGGGTGGCGATGGTTGGGTAGTGGTGGTAGCATGGTTGTGGTGTGGGGGTGGTATGGTTGTGGTAGTGGTGGTGGCGATGGTTGGGTAGTGGTGGTGGTATGGTTGTGGGGCGGGGGTGGGGAGGGTTTTGGAGTGGTGGTGGGTATGGTTGTGGAGTGGGGGGCTATGGGTTTTGGGATGGTGGGACGATGGGTTGTGGGAAAATGGGGGGGCTATGGTTGTAGTATGGTGGGGCGATGGTTGTGGTAGTGGGGGTGGCTATGGTTTTTAGTAGTGGTGGTGGCGATGGTTGTAGTAGGGTGGTGGTATGGTTTGTTTTGGGTGGTGGGGAGGTTGTGGTAGTTGGGGTTGGGTAGTTTTTAGTAGTGGTGGTGGGGATGGTTGTAGTAGTGGGGGGTGGCGTGGTTGTAGTATGGTGTGGCGATGGTTGTGGTATGGTGGGGGCTTGGGTAGTAGTGGTGGGGCGATGGGTTTTGGTTGGGGACAGGTTGGGTGTGGGGGGGCTATGGTTGGGTAGGGTGGGGCTATGGTTGTAGTAGTGGTGGTGGCGATGGTTGGGTGGGGGTGGTAGGTTGAGAAATGGGTGGCGTGGTTGTAGTAGGGTGGTGGCGATGGTTGTAGAGTGGTGGTGCTATTTGGGTTTAGTATTGGGGGGTGCGATGGTTGTAGTAGTGGTGGTGGCGATGGTTGTAGTAGTGGTGGTGGGGAGGTTGTGGTAGGGTGGGGCTATGGCGTGGTTTGCTGGTGACTATGGTTGCGGGGTGGTGGGGCTAGGTTTTATAGTGGGGTGGGGATGGTTGTGGTTGGGTGGTTTGGGGTATGGGTTTGTAGTGGTGGGGGCATGGTTGTGGTAGTGGTGGTGGTAGGTTTAGTGTGGTGGTGGCGATGGTTGTGGTAGTGGGGTGGCGAGGTTTTTTTGTAGTGGTGGTGGGGATGGTTGTGGTTGGTGGGGATGGTTGTGTATGGTGAAGGCGATGGGTTTTAGTAGTGGTGGGGGCGATATTTTGTTAGTGCTTGATATGGTTGTGTGTTGGGTGGCGATGGTTTGGGTCCCTGTGGTGGTGAATCACTGACATTTGTCGCCCCTGTTGTCCTTAACACCCCTCCACAATGGTTATTTGCTAAAAAAGTAAAAACTAATTGATGCCCTTTTTAAAGTTGCCCCTGTTGTTGAGCTGATCCCTTTCCCTTTTTTACGCTTGACTTTTTTGCAATTGAAGAAGGTTTTAACCAGTAGCCAGACCAGAGGATTTTCAGGAACTATTTAAGGGGTCGCCATGGGGCCTTAACTCCCACGACATTTTTATGATTTCCGGTTGCCACCTGGAGACCGTATTTTATATTTTTCCCGTTGTGTACACGGTAGCAGAATTGTTTCCTTTCTTTCCAAAATGTCGCTCACCTGGCGGGCCCCGAATTTGTTCCTGATATCCGGTGCGCTCACCCTGGAGCCCCGTATTTTTCCTGATCTCCAGGTGCGCTCACCCCGCGCCACGAATTGTTCCATTACTCCAGGTTTTTTCCCTCCCCCCCCTGGCAGCCAAAAATTGTTCCATGATACTCCGGTGTTTTTTTACCCTGGCACCACGAATTTTTTCCCATGAACTCCAGGTGTGCTAACCCGGGGCACCACGATTGTTCCATATACTCAGGTGTCGCTCACCCTGGCAGCCACAAATTTGTTCCATGATCCCAGGTTTTCCCTTTTACCTGGCAGCCACGACATTGTTCCATGATACTCCAGGTGTCGCTCCCTGGCGGGCCACGACTTTGTTCCATGATACTCCGGGGTGTTTTTACCCGGCCCACACATTGTTTCCATATACCCAGGTGTCCTCACTGGCACCACGAAATTGTTCCATGAACCCCGGGTTTTGTTTACCCGGGAGCCACGACTTTTTCCATTACCCCAGGTGTCACCCCCTGGCAGCCACGAATTGTTCCATGATACTCCAGGGTCGCCACCTGGCAGCCACGAATTGTTCCATGATATCCAGGTGTCGCTCACCCTGGCAGCCACAAATTTTGTTCCATGATACCCAGGTTCGCTCACCCGGGCGCCAGAATTGTTCCATGAACCCCGGGTGTCCGCTCCCCGGCAGCCACGACTTGTTCCTGATACCCGGGGTGTGCTACCCTGGCAGCCACAATTTTTCCCATGAAACTCCGGGTGCCCACCCCGGGCACCCACGACATTGTTTCCATGATACTCCAGGTTTTGTTTACCCGGCAGCCAGACATTGTTCCATAAAAACCCGGGTCCTCATCCTGGCACCACGAATGTTCCTGATACTCTGCGCTCCCTGGAGACGCTTTTTTCCAAAAACTAAAGTGTCCTCACCTCACCAAACGCATTTTCCATATACCAATGGTTGCTAAAACGGGGTTTAAGATCAGTGTTCCAAATAAAAAAGGTACCTTTAAACAAAAACAAACAAAGGTGGCTCAATACAACACAAACACGGGGCTTGCTTGCAGCAGAAGGGTGGATCAAAATACAAAAAAACCGTGGCTTTTTTTGCACAAAGGGGGGCTCAAAACATACCAAAAACACGGGGCTTTTTTGCAACAGAAGGGTCGTAATCCACAAACAGGGTTTTAAAAAAAGGGGGGCTTTTTTCAATACATACACAAACACGGGGCTTGTTTTTGAACAGAAGTGGGTCAATACATACACAACAGTTTTGTTGGAAGAAGGGTGATAATAATCAAAAACACTGCTTGCTTGAAACAGAAGGGGGCTCAATACAAACCAAACCGTGGTTGCTTGAACAGAAGGGTGGCATTACATCCAAAGGGGCTTGTTGAGCGGGTGGCCAAACATACACAAACACGTGGCTTTGTTTTGCACAAAGGGGGGGCCCAATCAATAAATCCAAACTGGCTTGCTTACAACAGAAGGGGGAATCAATAATACACAAACCGGGGGCTTGCTTACAACGAAGGTGGGTCAATACATACAAAAAGTGGTTTGCTTGCAGCGGGGTGGCTTCAAACAACCAAACACGGGGTTTTGTTAAAACAAAGGGTGGCTCAATACAACACAAACACGTGGCTTGCTTCCCAACAAAAGGGGGGGCGTCAATAGTTGAAATCAATTCTGTGAAAACTTATCAAAAAAAAGACCAGGGAAAGAACTTTTCCCATTACAAATTTCTGGCCTTGGAGAAGGCAATAGATAATGATTTTAGTATCTATGATTTCCATATTACACGACTTTTGCAGTCCCGACGAAAGTGCCAAAACCGCAGGGGACTTCACTGAGTCATCGTCATTTTTTTCCCGTCGAAAAACTTTTAAAAACAGGGAACGTTCCCAGTTTATAAAGTCACGTTTAAAGGTTTTTTCCTTTAATACAATATCCACCCGCAGGTACTATGAGGAGGAGCGGGGCGGCTATTATACTGAAAAATTTTTAGAGTTGCATAAAAAAATTTTTAAACCTGATTTTACTACCTGGGATTTTGCAATTCCAAATTTTAATGACTCTAAACTCTATTAAAAGGTATCCTCGATAATTCACCCAACTTTGTACTGTATACAATATTCCCTTCCGTAACCCTTTTTCTTTTAAATCTGCAGGTAAAATATAAGTGTTATCTCATTTTAGTAGACTCCCAAAATCTCACCGTATTTTTCAAAATAAAAATTACAAAAAATACTCCTACTTTAATAAATTTCACATTGTCCCCTAAAGAAAGCACAGCACAACCGGTTTGTAAAATTTTGTTGCAAAAAGAAATCAGGAACTTGAAAAAGTCAATTTTTGGTGCAAATTCTTTGATACTAAAGTTTTCAGCCATCAAGATTGGGAAAATTTGCAAGTGGACTTGAAAAAAAAAACCCTTTTACCTTACTAACTTGTAAAAATGATAAGCAGAAGCGAAATTAGAGAGGGAAGGGTGAGACTGATTTGACAAACAGTTTCTCAGACAATGCCCAGCTTCCATTTTCACAGTGCAACGATGCAGTCTACCTTCAAGTACCCTTTTTTTCCTCGTCCAGGTATTGTGTATTTTCATTGAAGACTCTACCTTGATTTTTTGACTCGATGTCGAATATACCAACTTGTAAAAGAAGGTGATGGGGGTAAAATGATTAATTATTTATGCAGTCAAACATTAGTTCAATCCCTCCAAAAACCCGTCATTCCCTTCCCCTTAACTGAACTGCTTACCTCTATTCCACACAAAGGGGTGTAAAGCCAGTTTTTCCCATTTTGTCCAGGGACAGTCGATTTAAAACAGGCCGTTGTATATGTAGTGTTGGTGTGTGTGTTTGTGTTTGTGTGTGTGTGTTGTGCGTGTGTGGTGTGTGTGGTTGGGTGTGTTGTGTGTGGTGTGTGTTGTCTCACCTAATTGTACTAACCAATTTTGGGTTGCAGGGGGCGAGACCAGCCCTGGCCCCGCCTCTGTGTAGGTGTATCTCTGTTGATCTAAGGGCAAAAAGAAGACCCTTTATGGTGGCCAGTCCAGTAACATGCCCTAAAATTTCATTCAACAATACTGTTAAAAAGCCTTCCCGTTTTGTGAGGGGGGGAAATTTCTGCAGGTTTCTGACTCCAGTTATGCCCCTTTGGAGCTCGATCATGAGTCTCTGATCTAAAACCCGGCCCTTTGGGGAAGGGGGGGCGTTGCGTTATGTAATGAAACGGGCGAATAGTCAAATTCACATTGAAATGTTTTTTATTAAACCCTTGGTGTTCTTCACTGTACTTCAAGTTTGGGGGGGAAAGCCCCCACTTTAACAAAGCTGTTAGGGTAGGGAATTTTAGGGGCGAATGTTTAAAAGGGCCCCACCACTCTCACGTACCCTTTAGGGGGGGGGAAGGTGGAAAAAGCAGAGCTTGCTACCACCTGCAGTCACAAAAAAGCCATTCCCACGAGCCTCCCGGGCGGCGGGGAAGGGGGGACCAGACCAGGGGCCTAGCTTCTCCCTACGAGCCCCGTGAGGGGGGGGAATGAGGTAGGCCCGGGGGACAGTTGGGCCCCAGAAGATGAGAGAAAATTTTTTTTTTCCCCATGGCGGAAAATAGGTTTTCAGAAAATTCCCCCAAGATGGGGAAAACAAGCCCGGATCCCATCTGGAAAGCCCCGGGTTTGGAAAGTTCCAAAAATAAAGAATGCTTGACAAGGGGGGTTTTCGGGTCGTCTCCCACTCTCCATACGTGTTTTTTGGACGTGGGGGCAGGGGTACGCCCCCTTCCCTGGTGGCTGGCACAAGGGGGTAGCCCTCTTTTTAATTTGGGTGGGATTTAAAAAAATCGTAGTTACCCAAATTAGGGTTTTGGGTCTAACACAGCTAAGGGAATTATAAGAGGTGGTATGAACATTAGCCTATACCTAGAAAGGGGTTCCCAAATTTTAAAAAACCCCCGGGCCAGGTCAACGTTCCTGGAGGGTTTTTCCAGGTCAAAAACCCCAGGGTCCAAGGGGCAAAATATCTGGAGGGGGTTCCAGGTCAAACCCCCGCGGCCAGGTCAAATTTCCTGGAGGGTGTTTTTCCCGGTCCCAAAAACCCCCGCGGCCCCGGTTAAAATACCTTTGGGGGGGTGTTCCAGGTCAACCCCCAAATGGCCAGGTAACATACCTGGAGGGTGTTTTTGGTCAACACCCCCGCGGGCCCGGTCAAATAACCCGGAGGGTGTTCCGGGGCAACACCCCTGGGCCCGGTCAAACTTTCCTGGGGGGTGTTCCAGGTCCCAAACCCCAGCGGCCCCGGTCAACAACCCGGAGGGTGTTCCAGGTCAAACCCCAGTGGCCAGGTCACATTTCCCGGGGGTGTTTCCCGGTCAAAAACCCCAGTGGGGCCCGGTCAACTTTCCCGGAGGGTTTTAAAGTTTAAGACATTGCAAAAATTTTGGTTATCTTTTTTGTAAAGTTTCGCCATCCGGGGCTTTTTCAATACAAATTCTTGGCATAATTAGAAAACAAAAAGAAACTTATACAAAAGATGAGGTAATAGCCCCTAGCTTGGGGGGGTGTTTAAAACCCGGGGGTTGTAGAGATTTGATAAGGAGTGGCCTTATATAGCGTCAGTAAAGAGAACTTAGCGACGAGGGCATAGTCCTGGTAGCGGGTTTCCCCAGTAAGTGGTCCTTAAAATTTGATGGGCTTTGTAGAATCGTGAAGAAGGTCATGTAAGTCCCTAATCAAATACCATGAGTTGCAGTCCCTGTAAAGCGCCAGTCTCCTTCCCCTAGAAACTCTACAACCACGGGGTTTTAAACACCACCTCCAAGGTGAGGGATTTTATTTCCCATTTTTTTATATAGTTCTTCTGTTTTTTAATTTTCCCAAAAATTTGTATTGATAAAGCCCCTGGATGGGCGAAAAAGTTTACAATAAAGATAACCAGAGTTGTGCAAGTGTCCCTTTAAATTTCGCCCTCCAGGTATGTTGGGGCCGGCACTGGGGTGTTGACCTGAACAAACTCCCGTATGTTGACGGGGCCGCTGGGGTTTGACCTGGAACACCCCCCCAGGTATGTTGACCTGTCTTGCACATACCTGGAGGGGGGTTCCAGGTGACAAAGTATCACAACACAAGTATCCAACCACAAGCCACAAAAACCCCCAAAATCACAACCCCAAATATCACAACCACAAGTTCACAACCACAAGCACAAACCACAAACATCACAACCCCAAGCCAAAAGACAAAACATCAAGCCCAAAAACCAACCCCAAGATCACAACCCCAAGCATCACAACCAAATCACAACCACAAGCATCACAACCCAAGCATCACAACCACAAGCATCACAACCCAAGCTCCAAAACCCCAAGCACACAACCACAACATCCAACCCCAATATCCAACCACAAGCTCACAACCACAAGCATCACAACCACAAATCAAAACCCAAACCACAACCACAAGCACAAACCACAAGCTCACAACACAAGCATCACAAACCACAAGCATCAAAAACCAAGCATCAAAGCACAAAAGAAACGGCAATAATAATAATAATAAAAAAATAATAAAATAAAATAATTAATAAAAATAAAATAATAATAATAATAATAATCTTTTACTACATGAAATTTTTTACACATTTTTAAAACTTTTTAAATATGTTTTTTTTCCCACCCCGGCAGCTGGACTTTTTGTGTGTTTTGTTCTCATCTCATTTGGGTGTAGTTCGAAGCCTCAGCCTAAAAAAAAATACAAGTTGAGTATTTTAAGTTAATTTTCAGGAAAAACACGTAATGGTAGCTGAAAAAATGTAGTCTTGTCCCCAGCCATTTTTCCGACACCCTGAAGGGTTTTTATTTCCTCCCACTATATTTGGCTCGACATCTGTCGTTATTTTTCCACAGACTCCACACAGGCATCCCGGTGTGTCACTCCTTTATCTTAGGGTGTGCTCCTCCCTATCTCTGTCTTCCTGACTCCGGACACCTCCCCCTCAAACACTTGTAATGCTAAACAGAATCCAAAAATACCTTGATTTTTATTATTTCCTTACAATTAAGGCCTTTCTATATAGAAAATTATTTGGGGAATAAAAAAATTTGACAAATTTTTTGGTAAATTTTTTTTGGGATACCCCAATTTAATTCTTATCATCTAATTCCATCCAGTTTAACACTTGCAATCAAGACAAGTTTATAAAAAGAGTTGTTTTATTTCGGATTTTAAAACCCTATTATAAGCAACAAACTTTTCCGTAAATCACAAAACAACCACACCTATAAATTTTTTTAAAATTCATGGCAGTGGCGGAGTCAGCGTGGTGGGGACATCGATGGCGCGGGTCGTTATGGGGCGCATCGATGATAGCGGAAAATCAGTAGTGGTGGGTAAATAATGCTTTTCGTAAAAACAGGGGAAGGATGGGGATGAACCCATGGGAAATGAGTCCCAAAATTTTACAGGCCAGGGGGTTAAACCCTCGACTGGTGTGA
>NW_026465880.1:0-13616 GCF_026875155.1 Cherax quadricarinatus
AAAAATTTCCCCACTCCTGCCTACTCCCCCAAATTTTTTCAAAAGTCTGAATCTGCCACCATTAAGAAGATCCATATTTATTCATGTGCTACTACATAAACAGAACAATACACGCAAATATAAACCCCCCACTCAAACTTCTCCTCACCAACCAAAACAGGACACATGATCACAACACAAGACACAGATGTCTTTTTGATATACCTCGTGTCTATATCACATTGTGTAAAAACTCTATTCACATAAAGGGACCCAAAATATGGAATTCATTACCAGAAGATATTAAAGTAACTCAGTCTGAAAATCAATTTAAGACTCTTCTCAAAAGCCACTTAATCACCCTAGACTAAATGCTAAATACTCAGTACACACTTACTCACCTATGTACTCCCACATCATAACTTCAACAATCACATTGAACCTTTTATCCATTGTTGACAGGAATATAATTGAATCATTGTTTTCACAAAAGTATTTTAGAATATAAATATATCTTTGTATTATACAAATTTTGATTCATATATAATTAATATTCTACTGTACAACTATGAAATAATTACTATCCTACTGTACAACTATGATATACTCCTTAGTATTAAGTAGACTGTAAGCCAATAATGTTAAGTTGGCCCATAATGCCTAGGCATAATAGAGGCTCTCTTTGCATTGCAACCCACTATTGTAAATACAAAATCTCAATGTACTGTATGCAAAGACATAAAATAAATAAATAAAATAGAAAATAAAATAGTTTATTTTGAACATGATACATAGTTGTACAAGAAATTATAGTAGTTGGGTGTACATGCCAAAAGCCCCTCGTATGCAGAGCATTGTGGGCAGGCTTAAAATTAACTTAAAATTAACAGTAAACCCTCAATATAATGACTATGTAACAGACTTCAGAAATTGGGAACAAAATCCAAGGAGTCAATCTAAATAGAAAAAACAAAGGCCACTATACAGAATTATTCATTACTGTAATTATCACAGTAGGGGACCTGAATGCTAAAGTAGGAGAAACTTTTAGAGAGGGTGTGGTAGGTAAGTTTGGGGTGCCAGGTGTAATTGATAATGGGAGCCCTTTGATTGAACTTTGTATAGAAAGGGGTTTAGTTATAGGTAATACATATTTTAAGAAAAAGAGGATAAATAAGTATACAAGATATGATGTAGGGCAAAATGACAGTAGTTTGTTGGATTATGTATTGGTAGATAAAAGACTGCTGAGTAGACTTCAGGATGTACATGTTTATAGAGGGGCCACAGATATATCAGATCACTTTCTAGTTGTAGCTACACTGAGAGTAAAAGGTAGATGGGATACAAGGAGAATAGAAGCATCAGGGAAGAGAGAGGTGAAGGTTATATAACTAAAAGAGGAGGCAGTTAGGGTAAGATATAAACAGCTATTGGAGGATAGATGGGCTAATGAGAGCATAGGCAATGGGGTCGAAGAGGTATGGGGTAGGATTAAAAATGTAGTGTTAGAGTGTTCAGCAGAAGTTTGTGGTTACAGAAAGTGGTGCAGGAGGGAAAGGAGGTGATTGGTGGAATTGATGATGTAAAGAGAGTAGTAAGGGAGAAAAAGTTAGCATATAGAGAAGTTTTTACAAAGTAGAAGTGATGCAAGGAGGGAAGAGTATATGGAGAAAAAGAGAGAGGTTAAGAGAGTGGTGAAGCAATGTAAAAGAGAGCAAATGAGAGTGTGGGTGAGATGTTATCAACAAATTTTGTTGAAAATAAAAAAAGTTTTGGAGTGAGATTAACAAGTTAAGAAAGCCTAGAGAACAAATGGATTTGTCAGTTAAAAATAGGAGAGGAGAGTTATTAAATGGAGAAGTTAGAGGTATTGGGAAGATGGAGGGAAATATTTTGAGGAATTGTTAAATGTTGATGAAGATAGGAAGCTGTGATTTCGTGTATAGGGCAAGGAGGAATAACATCTTGTAGAGTGAGGAAGAGCCAGTTGTGAGTGTGGGGGAAGTTCGTGAGGCAGTAGGTAAAAAGAAAGGGGTAAGGCAGCCGGGATTGATGGGATAAAGATAGAAATGTTAAAAGCAGGTGGGGGATATAGTTTTGGAGTGGTTGGTGCAATTATTTAATAAATGTATGGAAGAGGGTAAGGTACCTAGGGATTGACAGAGAGCATGCATAGTTCCTTTGTATAAAGGCAAAGGGGATAAAAGAGAGTGCAAAAATTATAGGGGGATAAGTCTGTTGAGTGTACCTGGTAAAGTGTATGGTAGAGTTATAATTGAAAGATTAAGAGTAAGACGGAGAATAGGATAGCAGATGAACAAGGAGGCTTTAGGAAAGGTAGGGGGTGTGTGGACCAGGTGTTTACAATGAAACTATAAGTGAACAGTATTTAGATAAGGCTAAGAGTGTCTTTGTGGCATTTATGGATTTGGAAAAGGCATATGACAGGGTGGATAGGGGGGCAATGTGGCAGATGTTGCAAGTGTATGGTGTAGGAGGTAGGTTACTGAAAGCAGTGAAGAGTTTTTACGAGGATAGTGAGGCTCAAGTTAGAGTATGTAGGAAAGAGGGAAATTATTTCCCAGTAAAAGTAGGCCTTAGACAAGGATGTGTGATGTCACCGTGGTTGTTTAATATATTTATAGATGGGGTTGTAAGAGAAGTAAATGCGAGGGTCTTGGCAAGAGGCGTGGAGTTAAAAGATAAAGAATCACACACAAAGTGGGAGTTGTCACAGCTGCCTTTGCTGATGACACTGTGCTCTTGGGAGATTCTGAAGAGAAGTTGCAGAGATTGGTGGGTGAATTTTGGTAGGGGTGGGAAAAGAAGAAAATTAAAGGTGAATACAGGAAAGAGTAAGGTTATGGGATAACAAAAAGATTAGGGGTGAAAGAAAAATATAAATTGGAGGGAAGGTATGGAGGAGGTGAACGTATTCAGATTTTTGGGGAGGGGCGTGTGGGGATGGTCATGAAAGGGTGGGGGGAAATATGAATTTTGGGGGAAAAAAGAGTGGTGGTGCACTTAGGGTCTGTGGAACAAAGAACTTTGCCCTTGGAGGCAAGGGGGGAATGTATGAGAGTATATTTTTAAACGCTTTATATGGGTGTGAAGCGGGGGGGATGAATGTTGCAGCGAGGGAAGGCTGGAGGCAGTGGAGATGTCATGTCTGGGGAAATGTGTGGTGTAAATTAATGCAGAGAATTGATTTTGGAAAGTTAGGGGAGGTGGGGATTACCAAAATGTTGCCGGGGCTGAGGGGGGGTTGTTGAGGGGTTCGGACATGTAGAGAAAATGGAGCGAAACAGAAGATTAAAGAGTGTATCAGTCTGTGTGGAAAAAGGGGCGGGGTAGGGGTCGGCCTAGGAAAGGTTGGGGGGGGGGGAAAGGGAGGTTTGTGTGCGGGGGGTTTGGACTTCCAGCAGGCATGCATGAGCGTGTTTGTAGGGGGGGTAATGGAGACAAAGGGTTTTTAATACTTGCGTCGTTGGAGTGTAGAAAGTAAATTTATAAAGGGGGTTCGGGGAAACAGGCAGGCCAGACTTGAGTCCTGGAGGGGAAAAAGTACAGGCCTGCACCTGAAGGAGGGGTTTAATGTTGCAGTTTAAAAACTGAGTGTAAAGACCCTTTGGCAGACAGTGATGGAGTGAATGAGGGGTGAAAGTTTTTCTTTTTGGGTACCCTGCCTTGGGGGGAATCCCCCCGGTGATAATAATAAAAAAAAAATATTCTCATTTATCCTCCCCAACTGCCATTATCGCTCACCTTTCCTCTATTAGCCCCTTATATGAAAGGTTTTTGTACGTGGCCCTTGAATAACATTGTTTTGTTATAATGTTATGAGAAAAATTTAAATGAATACAATGAATACAAATTTTTGTAGAAAAAATTTGTAAAATATACGATAATCTTACAAAGCACACCTAAATGATGTAAAAAAAAGCATCAGCGGTAACCGGGAAAAAAGCGGAAATTTGCTACCTTTTTCTTGAAAAAGAAAAATGATTTCAAAAATTTTTTTTTTTTTTTTTAAACCGGGCCCGATTCCCCCCAGGCAGGGGGGCCCCGAAAAAGAAAACTTTCACCACATTCCTCCACAGTTTGCCAAAAGGGGTGCTTTTTTACATTTTTTTTAAACTGCAATTTTTAACCCCCCCCTTTTCGGTGCAGGCACGTACTTCCCATCTCCAGGATCAGTATGGCCCCCGGTTTCCCTGAACACCTTCATAAATGTTATTTGCTCCACCCAACAGACATCAAGTTTTTAAAAAACCATTTGTCCCCCATTACCCCTAAAAACGCTCACGCATGCCTGCTGGAAGTCCAACCCCCTCGCACATGAAAACCCCCTTTACCCCCTCCCTCCACCTTTCCCTGGGCCCGCCCCCTACCCCCCCTTCCCTTCCCCACTACGACTATACACCCTTGAAGTTTTCTGTTTGCCCATTCTCCCCACATGTGAACCACCTCAAAAACCCCTTCCTCACCCCTTGGGGACAACAGTTTTGGTAACCCCGCCCCTCCTCCAAACTTCCAAAATACAAATTCTCTGCATTATATTCCACCACCTTTGCTCTCAACATGAATCTCCATGCCCCCAGCCTTCTCCTGCTGAAACTTTCACACCCAGCTTCCACCCATATAAAGCGTTGGTAAAAACTATATCTCATACTTTTCCCCATAAATGACGGTCCAAACATAGGCATAAAAAACCTTCCATTCAATTAGAAAAAAATTTGAGGTACTTTGAAAAATGTTGAAATTTTAAATTTTATGACCCAAAATATTGAGAGATGATTGCCTCTTTACCGAGTATGAATTGGTAATGAAAAACAAAAGGTCGTAAAAACGCTCCGGGAGAGGATGGTATAACATATATATTCTCAGAACTCAAAGGGCCAGCTGATAACCCTTTGTTGGCACTGTATAAATCTCAGTTACATTGGGGGCTTTTCTACTTCCTGGCCCAAATAGTTTTGGCCTATCCCTAAGCCCCCGCCTGTAATTTGGGCCCGATTCTTTAACTAGTTGTTTTTTGTAAAATTTTTGAAGAATGATACTTAACAGACTGTAAAAGAATAGACAAAAACTTTCCCCCCTCCCTTATGGGTTCATGAAGGTAAAAGTGGCAAAAATGTATTTCCCCTTTCTCAATGCACACCCTTACTATTTTTTACCACTTTTTTTGATCAAAAATCTGCATTTGATATTGCGAACGAATTTTAAACTCATGAACTAGCCAAAATAAAATATTAGTGGTAGTTACTCTGCTGGAAATAGGATACCTGTAAAATAGAGTTCCTCTGCCCTTTACCAAGGTTCAGGGGGTCAAAAGAATGCTTTGACACCCAGGGGGAGTTCTTAGCCCCATCTATTTAAATTCTGATTAATCTCTTTAAAATGCTCTACCTGCCCACCTAAACATATAGCTATAAGCTATGTGATGTTTCATGATCCAACAACAGGGCATAAGAAATGTACCATTTTTAAATAAAATTCAAGCAATTGTAATCGTGGCCTATAATATCTTCCTCTAAAACAAAGAATTAAAAAGAAACGCACCCCCCCATTATTTGCAGGGTAAATTTTTTAGCTTCTTTAAAAATTACGATATCTTGTGAATGTCCCCTTTAACAAATCCATATACACAACAAAACAAAAATGCAAAGTAGGCTAAATGTTCCAAGCGTTGCTGGCTAAAACCCCCAAATGGTGCTAATGTGAGAATGATGTACATACATAGCCAATTTTTAGGCCCTTATTTGATTATGCTGCCCCCCACGTTGTTTTAGCAGAAAAAGCTCTCTCGACCTTGGATTAAATGAAAAATAAAGCTCTTAGGATTATTTTTTGGTGCCCCCAGATCTACAAAAGTTTTTAAAGAGGAAAGGGTTTGGGTATTTTAGTATCAGTGATAGGATTGTTGAGATTAACCTGTACTGGGGTTTTGAATGTTAAAAAAACGAACCGACACTGTCACAATAAAATTTCTTACCAAGTGTCAGAGGTAAATAACCAGATCTAAATGGTTTTGTGAAAATGCAATTGCATTACTTTTATACCTGCAAAACTGTAACTGTGGAAACAAGGCATTTCCCCCCTCCATGGAAAGAGTTTCATTTAATTTACTCCTACAATCCCCTCCCAAGAAGCTCATTGCTGTAATCCTTCCCCTTAAATCTCTTGCTGGCAATGCTCAAGAAGAAATTTCCACCTAGCGCAGTAAAAAGCTTCACAAGTTATATCCCTGAGGGTTTTTTAAATGAAAAAAAGATACCAGTTCTAAGAAAATTTTTCCAAAATTTGCTTCCAACAGTTAGTGAAAATAGAATGTGATATAAACCCATATGTATTCCCGTTAACCCTTTGGGGGCCTAGTTTCCTGGGCCCTTTTGTGTACCCTTGCGCTCGCGCAAAACGTCCAAGATGGTTTTATGGGGTGCACAATAAACTAGCCATTGGGGTGGCAAATCAAAAATCAGGAGTCTGCCCTTTTTGTTATTGTTTTTTTGAACTCTGGTGGTAGCGACTCCTTAAAATTTTTGTTTAGCAAAATTTATGCCTTATTTAACCTTTTGCAATGGTTTAAAGGTGCACTGTGCACCCTGATGTCTGTGCCCAAAAAAAAACAGAGAAAAGGTGTGACAAACAAAAAAACTTGAAGTTTTAAGGGGTTTTTGTTTATTTTACTAGCCTATGGTAAACTGTTTCGTTATACATTGTTTAACATAAAATTGGGTTTTAAAAGAACCTATCAATGATATGTACAGAAGGAGGACTTCTGTACATACCTTGTTGAACTTGAGTAAATTTTTTCCCTTTTTAAAACCTTTTCTTCCCCCTCTTTTTGTGTAAGAACTTTTGTAAAATTAAATTGAGATTTGACGCCCCATTGTGATGTCCAAAAATCGGCAACGAACTATACTTTCAACTGGTTTGCGACAACCGAGAAGGCACTTTTTTTAGCATGTTGTTGCCATGTACACCTATTGCACCTGCTGAACAATTCCAATTTTCAGAACTGGGTCTAAAACAGGATAAGAAATAACCCCCCCTGAAAAATATTAATAAAATTAGTTTATTAAAAGGAGATTTGATGATATTTTCCAAATTTAAATTTTTTTACAGACAGTAGTATGGTAGAGTTATTATTGAAAGAATTAAGAGAAGACGGAAAATAGGATAGAGATGAACAAGGAAGTTTGGGAAAAAGGTAGGGGGTGTGTGGACCAGTGTTACAGTGAAAACATATAAGTGAACAGTATTTAATAAGGCTAAAGAGGTCTTTGGGCTTTAGGTTTTGGGAAAAAGGGATATGACGGGGTGGATAGGGGGGCAATGTGGCAGATGTTGCGGGTGTTGGTGTGGGGGGTAGGTTACTGAAGCAGTGAAGAGTTTTTACGAGGATAGTGAGGCCAAGTTAGAGATGTAGGAAAGAGGAAATTTATTTCCAGTAAAAGTAGGCTTAAAAAGGATGTGTGATGTCCCCCGGGTTGTTTAATTTTTTTTATGATGGGGTTGAAGAGAAGAAAATGCAGGGTCTTGGCAAGAGGGTGGAGTTAAAAGATAAAGAATCCAATAAAGGGGGAGTTGCCCACAGTTGCTCTTTGCTGATGACACTGTGCTCTTGGGAGATTAAAAGAAAAATTTGCGAGTTTGGGTGGATGAATTGGTAGGGTGGCAAAAGAAAAAATTGAAAGTGAATACGGGAAAGAGTAAGGTTTGAGGATAACAAAAAGATTAGGTGATGAAAGATTGGATACGATTGGAGGGAGAGGGGTACGGAGGAGGTGAATGTATTAGAATTTGGGAGTGGACGTGTCGGCCATGGGTCATGAAAGTGAGGTAAATTAAAAATTGATGAGGGGAAAAGGGTGAGGGGCTGTGGAGACAAAGAACTTTGCCCTTTTGGAGGCAAAAGGGAAAAAAATGTATGAGAGTATAGTTTTACCAACGCTCTTTTATGGGTGTAAAGCGGGGGTGTTGAAATGTTGCACGGGGGAAAAGGCTGGAGGAGTGGGATGTCATGTTGAGAGCAATGGTGGTGTAAATATAATGAGAAAAAACGTGTTTGGAATTTAGGAGGGGTGGGGGATTCCCAAAAAAATGTTGTCCAGGGGGTGGGGAAGGGTTGTTGAGGTGGTTGGACAGTGGGGGAATGGGCAAACAGAATAACTTCAAGAGTGTATCATCTGTAGGGGAAAGGAAGGGGGGTGGGGTCGGCCGGGAAAAGGTGGAGGGAGGGGGAAAAAGGAGGTTTTGTGTCGAGGGGTTTGGGACTTCCAGCGGGGCATGCGTGACGGTTTGATGGAGTGAATGGAGACAAAGGGTTTTTAAATATTTGACGTCTGTTGGGTGTAAACAAAGAACATTTAAAAGGGGTTTCGGGGGAAAACGGGCGGGGCCGGGCTTGAGTCCTGGGAGGGGAAAGTCAGTCCCTGCACTCTGAAGGAGGGGTGTTAAGTGCTTTTAAAAAAACTGAGTTTTTAAAGCACCTTCTGGCAAGACAGTGATGGTAATGAGGTGAAAGTTTTTTTTTCGGGCCCCCTCCCTTGGGGGGAAATCGGCGGTGATAAAAAAAAAAAAAAGTCCCTCGGGTTAAAACCTAATTTGAAAACAAAAGGCTGTTCAAGTCCCGATCTGTTGGGAGTATGAAAAATTTGTTTCCATAAGGAGTAATAATTAGATTAATCCGTTTTAGACCCTCAAAAAACACCTACAAAAAAACTTACAAAAATGCACTTACATATTGTTAAAGTTGTATCCCGAGGTCCAAATGTATTCAAATTCTTATGGACTTTTTAGGGGTTTTCGCACGACAGATTCTGCCCCCGGATGGTAAGTGATCTTTTCGCAGACAGCAGAGTCTGCCCCCCAACTTTGCAATGTAAAAATTTCAGTGCATTTAAAGCACTCCAGAGCGATGTTGGGTTTTTTATTAATTATTATTTTTATTATTATCCCATCAAAAGACATACCTTGTTCCTGAGTTTAATCTTTTTTAATGAAACTGCCCGAGAGACCGAGAAAGTAAACACAGGAACCACCCGCTATCCCCTTTACTGTGAACTTTTTTTACTTCTTCCATTTTCCTACTTTCCCTTTCCCGTGCTGCTGCATTTATCTTGTACTTTGGGGTGCACATTTAATAAAAATTTAAAATGAAATATGTGTCTTGGAGATGATGGACTGGATCCCCTCACTAACCCCTAAACAATGAAATTTTATTATACTTCCATTTCCTTCCCCAAATGCTGTTGCACTTCTTTTTCTTGTACTATGGGGTGCACGATCCAAAACAAATTTGTAAATTGTTGTCTTGGAAATTTAAAAGCTTGTGTTCTAGTGGCTGTAAGAAGGAGATTGAGAGCTTGGTGAGACACTGCGCTGCCCGTTTCCGGGCCCCAATTCTCATCGGCAAAAAACTGTTCGCTGAGAGCCCATGTAAACCCAAATTGCGGTAAATGAAAACTCAGTAAGTGAGGAGGGCTGTTGTTTTCGAAAAGTATGGGGGCCAGGGGAGACGTGTCATATGGGCGAATTTTTTGCGGAAATCGTGGTTGAATCCATTGTCGATACCAGACCCGGGGAAAAACCAGAGGTCCCCTGTATTTCTATATGATCCTTGTGATATCCTATATTTAAAGCCGGTTGTAAGATACGTGAAAAAAGTCATGATTTAAACCTTTAAAAAATTAAAACAGCCCCAAAAGATTTAAAAGTTGAAGAATGAGAACTATGTAACATTTGGGAATCTTTTTTGTGGAAACTTTTGCCAGCCCGTGGCTTTTAAGTCCAAAAAAGAACAGTGGAAATAGGAGTTTGAGGTAATCTCCTTTGCCTGGGGGTCGTGGTCAGTCAACAATTGGGGAAAATGGTTTATTACGTACTGCGTCAGGCAGTTGAAAACAGAGGCGCAAAAATAAAAGTGGAAAAAAAATTTAATAGTGTAAGTGGTCATGCCTACAGATTAGATAATGTTGAATTTTCCCCGTATCAAGATCCCCAAAATTTGCTTTGTCTAACGATTGTTAAATGGTTTAGAAAAACCAAAAGGTTTTTTAAGAATGAGACACTTGGGCAACATTTGGGAATTTTTTTTGTGGAAACATTTCCAAAACCAGTGACTTCTTAAAACCGAGAAGGGAAGTCGAAGTATGAGGGTTAGTGAATTTTTAGTTTTTCTATCCCGCGCCTGGGCCCCCCTGGCTCTTTCCTGGTGCTTTCCCCCATCAACAGGTGTTTTTGCTGGGGCCCACTGACCCCCATATCCATCAAACCCAGTTGATCGTCACTTGGGCTCCTATATAATATCGTCAGCAGGTTCAGTACCTTTAACCTCTCCCTATGTGTATAACGTACGTGTTAACTACTAAGTATACCTCAAAGAATTGGGATATCCTGCATTCCTTGAATTAAAATAATAGCCCCCCCTTTCCCCAATGTTGTAGGACCCCGTGGTTTAGGCTCCCAGGGATCCAAAATAAAAAGCTCTCCCCCCCCCTCAAAAAAAAAGCAGTCCCCCAATTAAAATGCAAAATTAAGGCAAACGTCCTTTGTTAGGTTGGTATTTAGGTTAGGTTAGGTTAATTTGGGTTGGGATGGTTGGGTTGGGGTTGGTATTTGGATAAATTGCATTGGGACCCAAAAGGCTTCCCAGGTGTCAGGCTTAATGGTAATGTCCCCGCTCAAACTGAGGGTTTGGGGTCAGCAGGGTGAAATGCTGGGGTTTTTTTCCTTACACCCGTGTCCTTGTTTTCCTATCGTAAAAAGGTACCTGGGTGTCAGTCGACTGGTTGGGTCACATCCTGGGAACAACATTAAACCCAAATTGCCCGAAATGCTATGAAATGCCTGGGGTGTTTTGGGGGTTAAAGCCCCCCTGGCCCCGTCCCCGACCCCGACCTCATGGTGGATCTAACTGACCAAACCACCCTGTTTTCGTGCCAATGAATTTAATACTGTATGTCAGTGATGCACCCAGGTCTGTAATGTTGTATCATGTGCTTTGTAAAATAAAAGGTTTTTTTATTATTATTATTATTTTTTATTATTATTTTTTCAAGGTTTTTTGTCTAAAGGGGTTTTTTCATTTTTAATGGGCAGAACTAATAATACAATAATGAACAAATGTAGAAAATAGGTTTTTTTTTGCTTTAATCTGTCTTAATGATTTCTTTAAATTAACACCAGCACTTATGATGCCCCTTGTTTGATTGTTAATAATATCTTATTTGGGGTCAGACGGGGAAAAATTGTATAAATAAAAAAAAAGCAAAACAGCCCCAATGGAAAAAAGTCCTGACTTTTTTTTTTGGGTTTTCCTGGGGGAATTTACGCATGTATGAAACTGTCTTATGTGTCCCCGACCCCAATAACCTTGTTATGTTTTGTGTTTGGGGGGTTCAGAGCCACAAAAAACCTTTTACTCCCCTTTCTTTTTTTGCTTTGTTAGGGTTTTTTTTAAACCCCTGAAGAAAACCCTATGGGGTTCTCGATGGTCGGGAAATTGTTCCCCAAAGGCTGAGCGATGACAGAAAAAGGAAAAAAAAGTTCTTTGTAATATAGAAGAACTTTAAGTTTCCCAATTTGATCCCGGGGCGTCCTTGTCAAACCCCACAAAGGGACACCACACTTCATCCCGGGGGCGTCCTTTTCAAACCCCAGCACAGAGGGACGCCCAACCCACCCTGGATGTCTTTGCAAGCCCCAGCACAGAGGGACGCCTTGTCAAGCCCCCGCACGGGGACGCCCCCCTCTCTGGTGGACGCCCTTTTCAAGCCCCAGCACGAAGGACGCCCCACTTACCCGGTGGGTGTCCTTGTCAAGCCCCAGCAAGAAGGACGCCCAACTCATCCGGTGGCGTCTTTGTCAAGCCCCCCACGGGGACGCCCCCCTCCCACACGGTTCAGTAACCAAATTTCCCCCAAAAACTGTCAAGAATTTCCGCAGAGCGGAAAAAAAAAGGGCTGGCTAAAGTAAAACCATGAACAGGTGCCCCTCCTGAGTGCCCGGTGCCCCCCCTTAGTCCCGGTGTCTTCCTGTAGAGTGCCCGCGGGTAATAGATGAGGGCAAACGTCCCAGAGAGAACGGTGGGAAATTTGTCACTATACTCAGGCGAGAGAGACGTCCCCCCGACAAGGCTGGTGCAGAAGTCCATTTAAATCACCTTTATTTTTATTTTTGACAGAAGTTTAAGGGGTCCAAAACTTATAAAATGTTAAGGGGCCCCCAAACTTATAAACTTTAGGGCCCCAAAAATTTCTAAGCTGTTAAAAAAAAAGGGCCCTCAAAATTTAAAAACCTTTTTGAGCCCTGCCCACAGGAGTCCTGGAAATTATATTGACAAATAGTTAGTTTATTTAGGCCGGTATACATATGTGCGTTATCAAAATAGTTAAATTGCATAGATGACCCAAAAAAGCCAGTGCTTTCTTTGAGTCTTTAAAGTAAGTTTTTGACAGCACTCAAATATAATTATCACACCCAGCAACGTCCAATTTCCTAGAATTATAAAATTTTTATAAGCTTGTTGGGGTTTTTAACCTGGGGGGGGTGTAAACCCCCGGATAATCCCCAAAAAAAAAGTTATCAGGTGATGCTGACTTTTCCCTCGGGTAGGGGGCTTTTTTTGTGCCTAACAATATTTTTTACATGTAAACTATTTTTGTTTCTGTGAAAATAAAATAATAATAATATCACACTGGGCTTGGGGGTTTGAATTTCCCCCGGTTGGCTGGAAAAAAATTTGGGCTGTTTCCATAAACACCCGCTGTCCCCGTCCCCCTTCACCCATCATTCAAAATGGTTACCTGGGTTTGTCGATGGTGTGGGTGGTACCGGGAAAAAATGACCTAATTTGCCCCAAATGCTATGCATAAAACCCCTAAGGAAGGTTCCTTGGTTGGGAGGGGTCTTGATTTAGGGGAAATTGGGTCTGTTTTCCCCGTTCCCCCAATTAAACCTGAATGCCTTCCCCAACCCCCCCCCCCAGGCGCTGTAAATCCTCTGGGTTTTGCGTTCCCCCTTGATTATAATAATAATATGCATAACAAGCCCCGGCTTTTATATACTTAGTAGTGTCACTGATGTCAGCTATGGTTTAATACTTTGTAATGTGGGGTTTTAAAATTTTTATTATTATTTTTTGACAAATAATTACCAACATTTGGGAGTAGGTTGGTAGACAGCAACCACCCGGGAGGTATACCCTCGCCCAATGGTTAAAAAAGAAAGCCTGTAATTTTTTTACATGATGGTAGGATTGCGGGGGTCTTTTGTCTGCTCTAAATATGCAAAATTACAGGATGCTGCTATTTTATTACACTTAAGTCACACTACATTTCAGTACAATTTTTAACACACTCTTGAGTTTTCTTTGGGTTTTTCTTAATAGTTTTTGGTCCCTTTTTACTTTTCCTTTTATATCCCATGGGGGGGTGGAAAAAGAATCTTCCTCCTAAGCCTTGGGGTGTTGTAAAAGTCAACTAAAATGCAGGGAAAAATGGGTAGTAACCCTTTTCCTGTAAAGTTCTAAAAGAATAAAAAAGAAATTTGTCAAAATGGAAGTTGAATGTTTTTTTGGGTGTTGTGAAATGATAAAAAGGGGATGTTGTGGATGTTTAAAGGGAATG